>OZ005653.1:204921312-205103812 GCA_963930645.1 Salticus scenicus | reverse complement strand
CCTTTTGAATGTTTCCTTGTTAGTTTTCTTGTATATTATTTTATCAACTTAAATTTCCATTACATGTGCGCCCACCAGCGGCCGAGCGGTTCTGCGCTCAAAGCTGGTAGATGGGAGGTGCCGGGTTCGATCCCAGGTCGCGCTCATCGACCTAGCCGTTCGGAGTTTTCCGTGGTTTCCTCCGAAACTTGCGTAAATACGGGCTAGGACCCCTTAGAAAGACCCCCACGGAGGGCATTCCCCCTCTAGGCCTAGGACACATCAGGAGTCAATCGGCCTTAACTCCTACAACCAACCATTACATGTGCATGGCCGCGGTAGCCCAGTCGGCAGAGGGCCAGTCTCGTAATTGCAAGATTGCGGGTTCGGTATTCGAGCCGGCCAAAGACCTTCGTGTACGCTATTGGTGGCTGGTGCACGTAAAATCTGTCGTGGTTGCAATGTCCTCCATATTCCCATCAAAATTATACCTCTGGGGTTCACCGAAGCGGGAGAGCCCTCCCTTCCGTGAAGGATCAAAATTGTGATAGCATGTCTCCGGACCACCTCTAGGGGTGAGTCCAAGACAGTCGCCAATTGCCCATTTCGCAGCACTCGTGCGACGTAAAGCTCAACCTAAGAACTAACTATTACATGGGCAAAATTTTAGACATTTTAATATTATTTTTAGTTATTTTCTTTTAAAATCATTCTATTTCCCTACCTTTTAATTAAGTCATAGGCTGAAATATTAGTTCGTATATAGTCCTTGTTTATATCTTACTAGCATTGTTAAAAAACTTTACTTCAGATCACATATTTTTTTTAATATAGAAGTAATTCAGTTGTACTAAGGCATTGGCTATATTCATTAAATTTTATTGCATATCTCGAAAGTAATCGCACCTTCTACATTAAAATGCCATACACAATGCTTTAACTCATGGAATTTGCATGAAAATCGATTACATTAACTCTACTACTAATAAAATTACCTACATATGTGTCAATGTGTTTGTCATAACACTTTCGTATGGAAAGAGATGAGTTAGATCTATATAAAAATGTACAAAGGTGTATTTGTACAAGATCTAACCGTGTAAAAAGGTCGATTTTCATTTTTTTCATTTATTTATTTACTTTTTTTTTTTATTATTTTATGTTTTGTAAAAAATAGTGGAATGACGCCATGGTAAAAGAGATACTATATATTTCCATGTATAAAATGAACATGAAAAAACTTTTTGTGAAATCGGTATCATATTTGATTTAAAATTTTCGTCAAATCTGTGGCAAAGGAGGCCATAATTCAAAGCGGAATTGGTATCACATTTGCAATGTGTATATGTCAATCAGAGTAATTCAAAAAAATAAAATAATAAAATGTAAATGTAAATTGATTTATGTGTTGTGAACGATGGATAATTACAACTTCTTTCATAGGCGCAAACAAATAAGTGAATTACATTATTATCTGACAGATGGGAACATCATCAATGCCCATTTAACTACTGACTGTGAATTGTAATTCTGTGTCAAAACTTTCATTTTTTACAGTTTTAATTTTCAACTTACATTGATTGGCTTCTGAACTATCCGTATATATGTACATGTTTCATATTTCAGTGATATATATATCTATCCTACCTCAAACTGTTTTCAAGCTACTTCAAATAGAATGAAAAAACTAAAAATCTTACAATATCCGTCATCTTTTTAGTTTCTAAACACCCTACTCAAATGATTGGTTGGGTTTTACGTCGCACTAATGCTGCGCAGATGGGCAATTGTCGACGGTCTGGGACTCACCCCTAGAGGTGGTCCGGAGACATGCCATAACAATTCTGATCCTCCACGGAAGGGGTGGCTCTCCCGCTTCAGTGACCCCCAAAGGTATAATTTTTTATGAGAACATGGAGGACATTGCGGCCACGACAGATTTCACGTGCACCAGCCACCATTAGTGTACACGACGGTCTTTGGACGGCTCGAGTACCGAACCCGCAGTCTTCCAATTACGAGGCCGGCGCTCAACCGACTGGGCTATCGCGGCCCCACCCTACTCAAAATAAAATATCCAGATTAAATGACAAGTTACAATAATATTATCCAGATATAGATATGCATAAATTATTATGTATACCCGGCGTGATGGTACAGTCGGTAGGAAGCTGCCCTCTGGAGCCTCACGTCTCGGGTTCAAGTCCCGATCTACGCATGGATGTTTGTGTGGTATATTGTGTGATAGATTTCATACTTTATATGTGAAATATATACACGAAATTGTGAGTTGTTATTGTGAAACTGTCTAATATGTATCAATCGAGACAAAAGTCATCGTAACTGTAGGTCTCAAAGCTGTGAAATAAAAACTCAAATACTTATTGTCTGTAAATAAACAGTAAATTAATGCATTTAAGTATGATGAAAAGTGAAAACAAATGGGAGATGGTAAGGGGAGTTTGAAAACGTACTGGGAGGTGTCTCCCTTTTTGAAAACGTGAAAACGAATGATGTATAACAAACAAACAGCTAAATTTTTCCAGCACTAGACAACCGCTATGATTCTATGTAAGCTTAATCAAAAGCTATTAAAATGAGCCAATTTTTAGTAAAATTTACCTATTGCAGCTAGAACGGTTTTTGTGGAATTGCCGATATTTTGGGGCGGATACTTTTTTCGCTATTTCATCTCTTGTAACTCGTTAATTCTAGATAAAACACAATTGATGTCGTTTTGTAAGATTATTTTCGCTCTTTCTAAATATGTGCTTAGAATGTTCAATAACATCAAAAATGAGGGATATTGTAAGAATTTTATCTTTCTCATTCCATGCCCAGTAGATTGAAATCGATCTGAGATAGGACAGGGCTGATACACATTTTATGCTCCATATGAGCTCTTTTATTATCCCCCCCCCTCCCGCGAGTTTGTTTGTGCAATAAGAATCACCCTATATATATGGGTATATGTATGTGCGTATGTGTGTGCATACATATTTATTTATTTATTAGAAATAAATTCAGGTAGTAAATAATCTAGTAGTTGAATCTGATATTTAACGCAACACGTTCGTGTTGAGTCTGGAAACAAGAGCGAGTTTGCACGTACAGATTTTTCACGAGATACAAACAGGCTGATGATGTTTATGAAAAGAACAGAGTACCGAAAATACCTGAGAACAAGAGTTCGCCGTAGGGAGAATTTTTATGGGGCGCTGATATTTATTGCATTTACTATTCTTATTTTAGTTTATTTTTTAATTTATTTTTAGTTCCCCATCATACTAAAGGTATGGGGAACTGAGGTAATCGTGAAAATTTTCGACCTCGGTTTTTTGACTCTTTTACACGTTTTCAGGTGTGAGGAATCCGAAAATGACAAAATTTGTAGGGTGTCTGTTACTGTGTTAGTCCGTTAGCGTGTTAGTGTGTTAGTCCGTTAGTTTGTTAGTCTGTTTACACGATATCTCACGTACAAATGATCGTAGGGAGGTCAGACCAGTTTTAAAATATTACTTTCGACACTGCCAAGAACCCTAATTATTTGCAACATTCGAATTAAAAAACTTCGTAAGTTATTTGAAATTTACGATTTTCTTAACATGGGAGAATAGGGCAAAATTTCACTTGAACTAGCATTAAATGAAAATTTTTGCTATAAAAATGTCAGACCAGTTTTAAAATATCAGTTTTGATGCCGGAATGACCATCAATTACTATAAACATGCTACTTTAAAAATTTCGCAAGTTATTGGATATTTACGAATTTCTTAACATGGCAGAATAGGACAAAATTTCACATAAACGTCAATTTTGAGGGATGTTTGCATCGTAAAGATGTCAGGCTACTTTAGAAATAGTATTTAGGATACTGGCATGAATATTATTCGCTATGAATTTTCTAATATAAAAATTTCGTAAGTTATTAGAATTTTACGAATTTCTTATCGTAACAGAATAGGGCAAAATTTTACACAAATGTCAATCTTAAGGGATATTTTCATCATAAAGATGTCAGACCACTTTTGAAATATTATTTAGGGTACTGACATGAATACCATAGAAAATGAATTTTCCAATTTAAAAAATTCGTAAGTTATTTGGAATTTACGATTTACTTAAAAGGACAGAATTAGGCAAAATCGAGCATAAACGTCCATTTTGAGGATCATAAAAATATCAGACAATTTCAAAATAACATTTATGATACTTGTATGAACATGATTGACTACAAATATTCGAATAGGAAAATTTCGTAAGTTATTCGAAATTTAAGATTTTATCCACATAGCAAAATGGGGCGATATTTCATATAAATACGCATTTTTGGGAAAGTTGCATTGAAAATAGTAGCATGAAAATAAACTACGAAATTGATCCCAATAAAATAAATTAATAGATTAGAATAAGATATTGAACTGAATGGTGGGTAGCCTATTAGGCGAGGATTTTGTTCTGTCACTGTGTCAAGCGTTTGTTCAAATTCATTTCTTTTAACATGTATATAATATGTCCTGTACAAGAAATTTATGAGAACATACATATGACGGGGAACTGGGCAGAGTCCACCTATGCCAACTAGTTTAATTTATTTTTTGATTTGTTTCATTATATACACATATTTTAAAAGAATGAAAAATCAGTAAATTAAAATAATAAATAGTATGTTGTTGCCATTATAAAAGACTTTTTTTATATTTTCCTGTGTAACAGTGTCTCTTTCTATAGCATGCACAGAAATTTAATCAACATAGCCTCATGCAACAAATATTTTACATATGCCGTTTATGGCAATTTAATTAAAACATTCTGAGATGTAACCACCCAAAAAATTAAGAATTTTAGTAACAGCAGTGTCATTCGTCGTCCAATATAAAACCAAAAATAAGTCAGCACTCAATTTTGTAATAGTTACATAACGTACAAAAATTTTATGCATTTATATATCATAGAAACTGAAATTAAAATTCGCATAAATGAAGGAAATTGTAACCCAGAAATGCCACTTGTCCGAAAATAGGAACCCATATTAATTTAGATTAGTTTCTCATAATTTTTTGTCTCAGATGCCAAGTTTGGTGCATTTATATTGCGTTGAAACTCAGTTATTCACTTCCCGTAAATGGGGTTAAATTATATCATAGCAGTAGCTCCACCTGTCGATCGGTATGAACCCAAATTGAATAAACATAGTTTTCACTCGTGGCCCCGATACATTTCTAGTTTTGTGCACTGATACATTACTGAAGCTGAGATACAACTTACTCTTAAATGGAGGGAAATTGCGCATAACAGCGCCACCGGCTAGGCGACTTGGATTCAGCCTCTAGAAAATTTTGGTAACAGGGAAACAAAGACATTTTCTAAAAATGCAAAATGTGTTCATGACGTCTGTAAACATCGAAATCCATCGAAAATCTGCACAAGTATAATACTTTCTTCTTATATATATATAGCAGAAAATAATATAATAATAAAAATAAGTAACCAAATAGTATTTTTTTTTTTTTTTCCTGTTTACGATAATTATCTAATATAGACAACTAAATATAGGAAAATTGTCCGAAAAGATTTTTCAAATTTTTATTAAAGCATTTTATCTTTAAGAAAATGTTTTGTATTTAAAATAAACTAAATGTTTGTAAAATGTAGGGAAAATTTAATATATATTATAAACTCTTTTACGTATTTATAGATAGATTATACAAAAGAAAACTTTCTTCCAGAGATCAAATAAGTAACTCACTCATGAAATAAATTTATTGTTTAGCTTATTCAATAGAAAAATTCTGCAAAGAAACAGCACTAATACCAGATTGTACGAAGCATAAAAAGACTAAATCTGACTTTCATATTTTTGTCGAATGGTTTTAATAACATCTAACCTTTTATTCTGTTTATAGGATGTATCAAAATAAGTACTTGAGGCTGCTTGTTAGTACACAAATAACGTTCCTATATATCTATTGCAGGCCTTTTAAGAGACGAAATAGAAAAAGATGCGGAGAAAGCTTTTCAGTCTTATATGGGAATTGTTGCATCTCCTCCAAATAATACAGACGATTTCGCTATGAAAGTAAATGAATACATGCAACAGCCTCCTTTCAACTTTCCAAATCCAGTCAAAGGTCTTGGTGGTATAAAAAAGGTAAAATTTACAAATTATTAGTTCAAATTATTATTATTATTATTAAAGATCCGGTTATAAATTATTAGGTTAATTTTTAAAAAATCAACCTATTATAATCAACTTATTTTATATATATGTAAGGTGTAAAAAGAAAGGTTATCGAGAAATGAAAGATTATATTTATCTCTAATTTGCAGTTATAGTCACTAGAACTCCTACATTGATAGGCTGACGCATCCGCCATTTTCTAGCTCACAAGACCGGCTGACGATTTATTATTGGTGGTTTTTCAGCAATAAATTGCACAAATAAATCCAGAAAAGAGCACCGCCTTTTTATACTTTCTTCTAATCCAAAAAGAAGGAAAAAGTGGATTATAAATTGCAGATGTAACTTGTGGATAACCGGAGCAGGAGCACAACTTTGTAGCGCAAGATTTCCCTTATTTTCAACTTATTTCATTTTATTTTCAAAGTTCTTTGACAAATTTAAAATGAATGTACTGTTTTTTAAAGTTATCGTTTTTAAATTCTTTTAAAATGAAATTTAAAATTATTTTTCTTCTAAAGTGAAGGGTTGCAGTTTTGAGAATGTTGGCGATGTTCTTAAAATTGCCAACTTGTTTGTTTCGTGATAAGAAGTTCTAGCTCACATGCTCTGTGTAGAAGTTTAAAGGCGATAACAATGCTAATCAGGTAACCTAGCTTTTTCTACCGCCAACGTTTTCCCAGATGGTCTAGAAAATGGCGGACACTGTGCCAGCTCGTACCATATAGGAGCCTTAATAGTCACTAAATTTCATGGATAGACTAAGAATGTGTCCGAATTGTATACCCAGAGGCAAAAAGTATAATCATAAAGAAATGTATTAATATATTTATATATTGAATAATTTAATGATTTAATACCTTTATAATATTCATGCAGCAATCAAAAGATAAATGAAAATACCAACATTACAAAATTACAAGAGATCGCAACTCATTTTAAATGTTTTCACAGATACCAATTAATAGTTAAATTATTTTAAATTACTTACGCATAAGTGAACTTCTATAACCATAACACTAAGCCTATCGATGAGATAAATGTTTGCATATTCCAGTAAAGTAATCATACGTAAGCCATCAACGTTATGAAAAAGGTAATCGAAAATGAGAAAAGGATTAAAAAATATCACAGATTTCAAAACAAAAAAGGAATTCTTGAAATGAGAATTGAAATAATAAATGCGGAAAAATAGAAATGTTCCCTCGTCAGGAAACTTGCATTTCTGTGAGTAAGAATACGCAAGATTTCGGAAAACTGTATAGCTAATTCAAGCCAAAAATACAGTTCAAGTTTCTATCTTGCTACAAAGCCAAATGAAAAAAGAATAAGATAAATCATCAACACAAACCTGGATTGAATCAAGTAAAAAGTATTTTTTTTTAAATCCACAAGTCATACGAAACAAACTGAGATAGTAAAAATTAACTGATTTCCATCCGTACAATACTAACAAAATATTAACTAGTAAAGTAACGATTATTCGAATTGCTTGTTGCACTTTTATACAGAAAATTTTGCAGTGTAACCATTCATTAATTTCCTTACTCGCTGGATCTTAATCTGTGTGACTTTTTCAGATGGATTTATGTTAATAAAAAATTAAGCGTGATCTATGTCCTTATTGTGGCTATCGAAACAGAAATACAGTTGATATCCATACATGGGCTCGATTCTGTAACTGTCAATTAAGACATGAGCCTTTGTCTCGTGGTAAATAACTAGGGATCACATATCAAATAAGTAATATTGAAAATTATACAAGATGCTTTATATAATGGTTGTTGAACAGTCACATTATCTAAAATAACCTGAGAATGAAACGTTACTTTTGGATAGTCTACTTTTTTACCCTCTATCTATTTTTTCCGGCGACGTTATGACGCGATACCCTATCTATCTATTTGTGTGTAACAGAAAATTTGTCATCCAGAAAACTTCTGAAATACTGAATCAGTTTGAACCACAATTGAAGAGTGAAAATATCTTAGAAACACCTTGGTTGAATTTATTTACCAACGTGTTGCTGCTAACTTGTTTCGAAATGGTGGACATTTGAAAATTTCAAACTGCTATGAAAAAAAAGTATATTTCTGAACCGATTTGATTGAAACTCGATATAAAAGTAACCCACATCAAGGCTTCCACTAAGTTTTTTGATGAAATCGACCCGAAAATCTGTTTAAAAATTGGCAGTCGGTTGAAAATTCTAAACTGACGAAAAATCGATTTAAGAAACGACTGCATGAAACTCCGTATGCATACTAAAAAACTATTTTATTGTGAAAAAAAGATTTATTTTCTTAACTGATTCTGCAGATTTTTTTTTTTTTTTTTTTAAATCTGTTTAACACTAGTTTTGTACAACTAACCAAATGAACTTTCTTCGATTGACGAAAAGAACATGGTTGAAAGAAGAACTGTTGTCATTGGATAGTCCGTTAATTACGTCATATATCTCTCAGTAAACAGCCAATGAACTAGCGATATGCTACTTTCGATTCTGGTTACAGAATGATTTATAAATCTATTTTAAAAAAAAATTGTTGATTTTTATTTATTTTTATTTTTATTTTTATTTTTATTTTTTTTTTTTATTTTTTTTTTTTTTTTTGGGGGGGGGGACGTAGCCTATATGAGAGTCTCAACCAAAATTTTTAATCAGTTTGATCTGATTATTCCAAAAAGGTAGCCACTTGTATATTTAAAACTCACGTAAAAAATGTATTTATGGACCGATTTGCACGAAATTCCGTGTGCACACTGACCATATGAAGGTCTCAACCAGGATAATAAATCCACTCGATTCACCCATTTGTTTCAAAATCGCGCAACTTGATGGATGGTTGGGTTTTACGTCGCACTAGTGCTGCGCAGAATGGCAAATGGCGACAGTCTGGGACACACCCCCACAGGTGGTCCGGAGACATTCCATTACAATTTTGATCCTCCATGGAAGGGATGGTTCACCCGCTTCGGTGACCCCCAGAGGTATAATTTTTGATGTGAACATGGAGGACATTGCGGCCACGACAGATTTTACGTGCATCAGCCACCATTGGTGTACACCACGGTCTTTGGCCGGCTCGAGTACCGAACCAGCAATCATCCAATTTCGAGGCCGGCGCTCTACCGACTGGTCTACCGCGGCCCCGCGGTAACTTATAAAGAACAAAGAAATTAACTTACGCTTACGACTGAGGTAGAAAGACTTTACTTTTACAATCGATATTATATATATATATGAAAGGATAAAGAGAGGTAAGTTTTTAAATTATTATTTTATTATTTTAAATTAATAGTGAGCAATAATTTAAAGAAAATCCCATTAGAAAGTCTTAACTTAAAAGTAATTCTAAAGTTTCCCCTGTAAAGTAAGTTTTAGTACAATGCGTGAGCATAACGCAAAAGTCATAAAAGAGAACCAACTTTAAGACAAGAAAATGATGAATAAGTGCAATCTGCAGCTTTTTGTGGTTTGGAGCTGCATAATAATTAATCCCAGTTATCTGGACCTCAGCTAAGCTGTCAATCATTAAGTTAATATCCAATAATAAGAGGAAGGTGTGGTGTGAGTTCCCGCCAAAAATGCCAGTATTTAAGTGAAAACACATGTAGGAGCTCGCTCTCTTCTGCTGATCTCTTGCTTAGTGAACTTACGTCAAAATAACGGCCCGGGAGGGGTCCCAATCGTCACGATCGCGGGCATCCGGTTACACTGCACAGCCCCATTTGCTCAGCCTATAATGATGGATTGTATCTTAGGATGTGTTCCAAATGGATTAATAAAAGCATGCACTGCAATTTGGAGTTATTACTGAGTGCCAGCCTCTTTCCTTCATAGCTATTATGTGACTCAAGTCAGTGAATTCATCACATTAAAATAAGTCGACAAGGATGTGAAAACCTGCATAAAATAAAAAATAAATGTGCTCTAGAAGTCATGGCTGCAAGAAAATTAATTGGTGTCCCCTCTCGGGCACGTAGAAAGAAAACAATAAATTAATCCAAGAAAGAAAACACTAAATTAAATCTATATCAATGAAAGCAGCCTTCTTAAAAGACAAATATCGTTCCTTATCTGTAATACCTAATGGAGAAAAGAAAATAACAGAAAGATTTATTCAATCAGTCATATAGAGCTTTTCTGCTATCTTTCATTCATCAGAAACTGAATTGCATATCAAATAAGTGTGTCAAGTTTAGTTTCTCTCTCTACATCCATCAAGGTCAAGAGCAGATGTTTCTTCCATTTCACAAGAGTGGGAAATCAAGGTCAATGGCCTCAGAATGATTAAAACCAGATGTATTATAAAGCAGAAGTGTCAAAGTCATTTCGTTTTGTTTTGCTGACAGAAAAGTAAAAAAATTTTTTTTTTGTTACTACATTCACAGGAGAAAAGTGAGTGAATTATTTATTTATTTTAAGATAAAGAGGAACTTTGATTAAAAGAAAAGAAAATCAATAAACTGGACCAAATAGATTTTGGGAAAATGATAGATATTTAATTTATATATTAAGTTGAATTGTTATGATCTAGAAAAAAAAAAATAATAATAATAATAATAATATAATTGTTCATTTTCTGCTAAAAATTTTTTTGATATTTTCAAGGTTAAAGTATATTATTTTCTGAATTTTTATTTGAAATTTGAATATTATTGTATTTAAGGGTTACCTTAATTAGTTTTTGTTTTTAATGTTCTGCATAACTATTTAAAAAAAAAAAAAAAAAAAAAAAAAAAAAAGTAATAATAATAATATTAATAATACAATAAGTATTTTTTAATGTGTATTACTTGCAAAATTAAAAAGGAGTATTTTTGCAGTCTCCCATATTTAATAATGAATTTTTATTATATTTAAGGTGTATATAAATTATTTTTTATTGGTTATTTTCTGCCTAAGTATTTAAAAATTTTTTTGATAATTTCAAGGTTAAAGGGTATTATTTTCTGAAGTTTTATTTTTATTTGAAATTTGCATATTATTATGTTTAAGAGTTATCTAAATTAGTGTTGGCTTTTAATGTCTGCATAATTATTTTTAAAAATTGTTATTTTCACAAAGTTGGTATTTTCTAAATTTTTATTTTTATTTGAAACTTGAATATATTTCATAAAAATTAAATTTCTTTGGAAAAAAAAAAAAAAAAAATTGAATTTTCTAAATTTGAAGTTAAAAAATAGAAGTTAAGATGGCCAAGGACCCACCCGAAGATCCAGTGATCCCTGAGAATACAGGTGGAGATAATTTAGGTGCCACTTCAGAGACAGAGCAGGGTAATTTAAGTGAATTAAATAACTCTTCCTCTTCTACAAACACACCAGTAAAAGAGGAAAATGTGCTTATTGAATTTTCCCCTGAAAATGGAATGTTATGGACGGCGTGGTTGCCGTATTTTGACGCGTGGTGTCAGGAAAATGGAAAAGATGCGATTTGGAAGGTTAGGAACATACAACGGTTTTTAAAGGGTAGAGCCCTAACAGTTTATGTTAATAATAGCTTAAATATGATGCACTGGGAAGAAGTAGTAGACATTTTTAATGAGCAATTCACTACACCTGGAGAGACCTCTTTAAATGATTTTTCAAGTATTGTATTCAAACAGGGTGACAATGTTATAGATTACTATCATAAAAAACTTCAAGTGGGACGAGCTTTAGGTCTAGAACCTAAATTCTTGTTGGACGGGTTAACAGACGGATTGCCTTTAACGTTAAAACAACTTGTGGTGGTTAATTCCCCGAAAAGCCTAAATGAATGGAGGGATTTGGTTCATCGCTTAGATAAATTGCAACTATCGGAAAAATCAGCTGACCCCCTCCCACCTAAGTCAGATCATTATCCAAAATATAACTACTCACAAGTATTCAATAGGGCCCCTGTGCAATACAATCCCCGTCCACAGCCTTGGAGTTATCGATTTCCTAATGTAAATAGACCCCAGATGGGATACTCTAATCAAAATCAACCCACTAGGACTCATGATAACCGAC
This sequence comes from Salticus scenicus, assembly GCA_963930645.1. NCBI lineage: Eukaryota > Metazoa > Arthropoda > Arachnida > Araneae > Salticidae > Salticus > Salticus scenicus. The sequence goes on along the minus strand of OZ005653.1, from coordinate 205,091,652 downwards.
CCAGTTTACGAGGGCCTAGACCCCAGCAGTCAAACACAAATGCACGACTACATTTTCAAGGAACTTTACCTCCTTTTCCATGTAAACATTGTACTAAAATTAACATCCCTAACGCGTTTCATTGGCATAGAGAATGCCCGTTCAAGCAGGAACAACCGACTCATACCACAGAAGAGTCCACAGTAGGAAACAGTACGACAGAAGGTGTAAATAACACATATTGACAATTTGCCGCGACCGGTCGCATAATTCAAAAGAAGGGTACCCAAAGAAAGAATCAGCAAACAAGTCAAAGTGTTAAAAACCCAAACTCGTACTCTAATCCTATTCCTTTAATTTTCGACACAGGCAGCAGTTTAAGTATTCTTCCTCAACATTTTGTTCAGAAATATCGACTTCCCACACAAAATATCTCGCCAATAAATGTTGTACAAACACAAGGAATGTTGAAGATTACCAAAAAATGTTCCCTGTTATTACAAATAGGTAATATTAGAAAAAATATTGATATGTTTATTTTGAATAATAACTTACCATATGCTCTCCTTAGCTTAGATCATTGTGGACTATTTGAATTAACTTTTGATTGTGCTAAAAAATGTGTAACACAAAATAACAATATTCTACCATTGTTAAAAAATATACCAAGTTGCTCTCAAACCTTACATTTAATTCCTGAAAGTGAAAATACAATTAGAAGTGAAAATGTTAATGTTCAATCAAATAATAAGGTAGAGAAGATAGAGTACACTCCTGCCACTGAAGAAAATCACGTAACTCCTCACTCTGCTAGAGAAGGAAAACTTCCTACTTTATTATCAAAATATGTCAAAATTTTTGCTAAATCAAAATATGACGTTGGAAGAATTCGTATGGAACCCCAGAGAATTTATTTAACTTCTGATTTACCTATTTCACTCAGAGCATATAGAACTTCCCCTAAGGAAGAAGAAGAAATTAAAACCCAAATTCAAAATTTATTACAGGCAGGTATAATAAAAGAAAGTTGTTCCCCTTATTCGGCACCTGTAACCCTGGTGTATAAGAAGGAAGAAGGAAAAAAGAGTCGTTTATGTGTTGACTTCCGTAAACTTAATTCGATAACAAAAACCGATGCTGAACCACTTCCCCGAATAGATACTTTATTAGATAAATTAGCTAAAGCAAAATTCTTTTCCACCCTCGACTTGGCAAGTGGATATTGGCACATTCCTATCCACCCAAGAGATACTGAAAAATTGGCCTTTGCTACAACTTTTGGATTATATGAATGGAAATACCTGCCCTTTGGCCTCAAGAATGCCCCCGCTATCTTCAATCGAACAATTAGAAGAATCTTAAATAAATACAAAATAGATTTTGCATGTAATTATTTTGATGATATTATTGTATTTTCACAGTCAGAGGAAGAACATTTCAAGCACTTAGAGCAACTTTTTGAAATCTGTGTTAAAGAAAACTTAAAATTAAAATTATCAAAATGTAGTTTTGTCAAAACAAAAATTAATTTTCTAGGATATGAAATTACAAATGGACTTATTACGCCTGATAATCCCAATATTGAGGTCATAAAAAATTTGAAACCACCAAAAAATGTCAAGGAATTACAGAGAGTTTTGGGATCCGTAAATGTTTATGCTAGATTTATTCCACAATATGCAAAAACTAGAGCTCCATTAAATAATTTGCTAAAGAAAAATGTCCCCTATGTTTGGGACCAAAAATGCGAAAATTCCTTCCAAAAATTAAAAAATGCTCTAATAAGTAAACCCATTTTAAGACTCTATGATCCCAAAAGTCCCTGTCATTTATTTGTTGATGCCTCGAGTCATGGTGTGGGATGTGTTGTTAAGCAGGCAGATGAGAATGGCAATTTACATCCAGTAGCATATCATTCTAGAAACTTACGTAATTATGAAAAAAATTATGCCATTACTGAATTAGAATGTTTAGCAATCATTGATGCTTTAGATAAATTTTATCATTATTTGCACGGTCAAAAATTTGTCATACATACAGATCATGCGGCTCTCACTTGGCTAAAAAATGTTAAAAATTTAAGAGGAAGATTATTCCGCTGGTCCCTTAAACTTAGTATGTTTGACTACCAAATTCAATATCAAAAAGGTTCAACTAATATTGAAGCTGATATGTTATCCCGATTGCCTGTTTTAGAAAATGTGTCACACCATGTACACCTCCTTGACTTAAATGAAATTAAAGACAATCAGAAAAAAGAAAATATAATTATTAATGGTAAGAAAATTATTGAAATTGATGATGTAAATGTAATTAAAAAGAAAGGTTTGTATAAGATAATAGTCCCTATGTCATTAAGATTATCCCTACTAGAGAAAACCCACACTCAATTTGGACATCCTGGAATTTATAAAATGGTAAATTTAATTACACCCCAGTATTATTGGCCTAATATTAATAAAGATATTGAAAGTTTTGTGAAACATTGTCATATTTGTCAATTAAACAAAAAATGTAAACAAAAAAGATTTGGCTCGTTACAAGAAGTACCACCAACAGATAAACCTTTTGAATGTTTGTCTTTGGACACTGTTGGTGGACTTAATTATTATAATTCTACAAAAAAGTATTTGCATTTGGTCGTGGACCATGCAACCCGTTATGTGTGGGGATTTCCATCAAAAAGCGTTACCACTGAAACTTATACAAACTTTTTAAAACAATTATTTCAAACTCAAGTGCCTAAAAAATTGTTAACTGACAGAAATGCAGCATTCACTTCATCCCGTTTTAAAAAATTTCTTCGAAATTATTATGTTAAACACCTATTAACAAGTAGCCATCATCCCGAGTGCAACGGGAAAGTCGAGCGGCTCAATCAGACTATTGTTACGCGTTTAAAGTGTAAAGTTAATTCTTCTTCAAGCAAAATTCCCTGGACTAAATTACTTGAAGAAGTCTTAAATCAGTATAACTCAACACCTCATTCAGTAACTCAGTTTCCACCTAAATATTTATTATTAGGAGAATTACCATATGACCCCTTATTGGCAAATAATAATTACTATCCTTCAGTTGATGAAGCTAGAAAAATAGCAAAAGAAAAAACAATACAATATCATAATAAAAACAAAATCAGATATGATGCTCGATTTCTCCCTGTGGAATTTAAAGTTGGTGATGAAGTGATTTATGAAGAATTTCAATACCCAAACACTCGTAAGTTGAGTTCACCTTATTCAGGCCCATATAAAATCTTAAGACAATTATCTAACGTTAATTTTGAAATAGACAAACCCAGTCCTCATTTTAAGAGAAATTCAGAAATTGTCCATTCATCTAAGTTAAGATACTATAATAATCCTAAAAATTTCAAATTAAGTCATGAATAAATTAATTAGGTATCAGCTTCTAGTCCCATGTTTTTTTTTATTTTTGCTTTCCTATTTCCCCATACAAGTTGGATGAGGATCCTAGCTGAGTTAAAGAAATCGGAGGGATGTCGGGAGACATATTTTCCTTTCTTTGACTCAGTGGCACTAGCGTGCACTTAACTTTTCTTTTTTGCAAATATACCTTTTCGGTTTATTTAATTTTTTTTTCTTAAATATCATGTAGATGGTTTCGCGAAATGAGGATCCTCCGCTCCTAAAGCCCCTTTTCTATAAGCAGTCTGTTTTCTCATGGTCTCCTGATCTTCACCATTGTGATGTGTCCGGAGAACACGGGAAAACTGAGTTGTTTTCCCTCTCTGTAGAAGCTAGCCAGTTTCCACCTTTATCCCAAATTACTTTTTGGAAAGGCTTGACCTTCTCAGAGTTTCAAGGGTTAATGTACCCACCATATAAATTTTTTAGATTGCCAAACTTGAAGTTTATAGCAGTCTGTAATACTTTGAACACAAATAATTCCTCAGTCAGAGTATTAACTTGGTTTTATATGTAAATAATTTGTAAAAATTTTTGCTATTATTAATGTTATTATTGTTGGTATCTTTAGTAAGTATTTTTATCTGATTGTTTGAAAATATGTTTTACATTAAACAAGAAAAAGTGTCAATGATCTGAAATGTTAGAAAAGTATGTATAGTGTCATTTTTTTCAGATATGTGGACATTGGAAAAAACTGCAAGTGCCGTATATATATTTTTTAATAGATTCCTTGCAAATGTGTAATATCATATTCAACTTCGTTATATTTTTATGTAATTTTTGGACTTTGCGCAAAACCCAATGGACTTTGTTGCCAAAACATAAACTATTTTTCTTACTGAGCAATTGAAAAACATATTTACAGGACCTTGTTATAATGGTTCATTCTATATGAACACAAAACTATTATAAGATTATCAGCGTTACCAACTAGTTGGAAACAAGAACTTTCTGCTTTAATATTTTCTGCTTTATATAATATTGTATACGAGTGCTACATTATGTTTTATTTTATATTTTTATATTACTTCTATGAAACTATTGTATGTATAGGGTTGAGCACATGGAACGTGCAGGACTACGGAAAAGAAAAAAAAAAAAAAAAAAAAAAACATTTTTTCAATAAACGGGACTAAAGTAGTATTTAAAGAGACATTATACGCACTTCTCCTTCTACACAATAATACAGACCATCTTTTCCTGGATTATCTACCGCCTCTGAACGAGTTCCCATGGACTTGCAGGCAAGCCCAGGGGAACATTGTCTTGGAGGGGGGGGATATGAAAGGATAAAGAGAGGTAAGTTTTTAAATTATTATTTTATTATTTTAAATTAATAGTGAGCAATAATTTAAAGAAAATCCCATTAGAAAGTCTTAACTTAAAAGTAATTCTAAAGTTTCCCCTGTAAAGTAAGTTTTAGTACAATGCGTGAGCATAACGCAAAAGTCATAAAAGAGAACCAACTTTAAGACAAGAAAATGATGAATAAGTGCAATCTGCAGCTTTTTGTGGTTTGGAGCTGCATAATAATTAATCCCAGTTATCTGGACCTCAGCTAAGCTGTCAATCATTAAGTTAATATCCAATAATAAGAGGAAGGTGTGGTGTGAGTTCCCGCCAAAAATGCCAGTATTTAAGTGAAAACACATGTAGGAGCTCGCTCTCTTCTGCTGATCTCTTGCTTAGTGAACTTACGTCAAAATAACGGCCCGGGAGGGGTCCCAATCGTCACGATCGCGGGCATCCGGTTACACTGCACAGCCCCATTTGCTCAGCCTATAATGATGGATTGTATCTTAGGATGTGTTCCAAATGGATTAATAAAAGCATGCACTGCAATTTGGAGTTATTACTGAGTGCCAGCCTCTTTCCTTCATAGCTATTATGTGACTCAAGTCAGTGAATTCATCACATATATATATATAATGTATATAAATTGTAAAGCAACTGCTTATAAGGAAAATGATCTCCAATAATTTAAAACGTCTATGTATGATATGAACCAGCAAAGTGCAATTACAAGATCATTCAAGCAATAAAGTATCATATTTCCTGCAGTTATTTATAACTTTAAAACTAAATTAATTTTACTTCATAAAATGTGAACGCTATCTAAGTTACAATATGAAATATTTCAAAGAAATACACGCTTTACTTCATAAATTTCCTATTTATACATTTCAACGTTTCTTCATCGTTCTATTAACAGCCAAAAAGTCGTTAAATTAACGATAAAATTTTGATATAAAATAAGCAAGTCTTAAACACATATGTATCTGTTGAATATCATTACTTATGAATTAAAATCTCCATCTTATTCAATCAGCTAAAATTATTGCAAAAGATCGGGGTAAGTGACAGTGAAAAAGTAATCTGGTGCGTCACTCAAACTATTTTCTCTTACCCTGAAATTTAGTACTATAAATACAGATTCGAAATTAAGAGGTTAGATAATGAGTACTGTTTTGTAAACCTATGCTAAAACAATTCAAATTAGGCTTCGGAGCAGCTTTATTTGACAAATAATACTGTGTGAGGGGGGGGGGGCTACCACCTCCCTCAACCCACCTTTTCATTATTGTACCTACATTTATGTAGATTTTAAATCTGTTATTAAATTCAAAAGTTCATTTTAAATTATTCGGACAACTTTCACACGCAACATTCCTTGAAACTTATAAATTTTGATCAAGCTTCTCTTGTAACAAACGTATTAACTTCAAAAAACAGCATTTGAGCCGCCTAAAATTATTTATTTTTAATTTGCTTTAAGTTACACAAAGGTCAAGTGTTAAAAACTTGTCTTCGGTATTCAGGAAGCCTCAAAACGTGTAAATATACAAAAAATCAAGCAATGAATATTAAGCTTAAAAAAATACATTATTAACCATATGTCCATGAGGAATTAATTTCAATTACTGAGCAGCTTTCTTGGACATCGTTAAATATTATAGTAAAGCACTTCCACTAACAATATAAATGAATGTTATGATTTAAATATTGACGGCCTTGTATATTTTCTGAAGATTATGTACACACCACATGGTGCACATAAATATAATCCTATATTAATAACACACGGCACAACCTGAAATACACTTCCATCAATTTTCAAGTATTGTCACACTATAATCTAGTTCTTTTGTGTAGCCCTGTAAATGAAAGGTAAATGATTTCCTTACCGTATCCTACATGAAACATGTTTCACGCTTATAAAAAATATATATTCGTTTCATTTGGTTTAGTGCAGTCGTTAGATGTTAAACATTATTTACCTGCAATTTCCTCCATAGACGTAATGTATTTGAATTCTCTTGGGTAACCCTGTGCACGGACCATTTGCTTGATCTCAACGAAATGTTTATTGTAGCATTCCTATATGATACACATTTAGAGAACCAAGTTTGGACTTTCTGCTATTATTTTTTCTTGATATATGCTGATAACAGACATACATACAGACACAAAGACCAACCGCTAAAAACATGATTTTTGTATTTAGGGGACCTCAAAAAGTGTGAATATAGCAAAAACTCGTTTTCGAAAATTTGTCCCAAAAACAATACTTTGTCTATCATTTACACAGGTAAGAAAAAGTAAAAAAAAAAAAAAAAAAAAAAAAAGAAGTGTGCCAGCAATTAAAATTTTAGGTAAAAATGATCGAGGCTGTAATTGTTAAAATAAATTGTGTAAAATGTGTGGTTGGATATATACAGATTTCTACGGAATTCAAAAATGATATACAATCAAAATGTGGAAGATATCATGACCTTAATTTTATTTCTATTACTATACGTAAGCGAAGTGTGACGTCACTGACCGTCCGTGGATGCAAGATAAATATTTCCTATGTTAATCGGAATACCCATTGTATTTTTTGTAAAAAATTATTAAAAATCGAGGGAAATTATTTCCCGATTTCAATCCCCATATTTAGGTATAGATATGTATTAGTTATCGTGTGCATGCATTAGATTAAGTTGTTTTTGCTGTAAAATCAATAAAATTTGAATTTTAAATTTTAAAACTCTAGAAAAAAAATTACAAACTTTCATATTCGATTGAAAACATAAACATTTCATTCCAAAGGATGATATTTACACAATAAATATCCAACTAATATACTAATTAAAATGAAAATGATAAATATTCTATCATAATTTTAAGTCAAATTTGTTTTCAAATGTCTAAATAAAGAATCTGATATAAGATACTAATATGTTGCAGCGGAATAGATTTCATATCTGTCATTCTTGGCGGAAAAATAATCGCCAAATTATTTGGCGAATATATTTAATTCATTTCAAAAATCATGGTTATTTTAACAACGTATATTAAGAAAATAATCAATAATATGAAGCAATATTTCGTACAGTACATATTACGAAAATATACATCTGGCATGTATATTTTCGTATTACGTTTTTGATCGCCAAATACAAAAAAACGCCAAGGACAACAGAATCTTGAAATTTAAAATTAAAATTTTGTCAATTTGACAGCAAAATAACTCAATCTAACATATGCATTCGATAACTAATACATATCTGTACCCAAAAAAGGGAGATTAAAATCGGGAAATAGTTTTCCTCGATTTTTAATAATTTTTTACAAAAAATCCAATGGGCAATTAACATAGGAAATCTTTTTCTTGCATCCACGGATGCTCAGTGACGTCATCACTTCGCTTGCGTATTTATTTTTATAATGTTTTAAATCATAATCATTCAGAAAAACATCTGCGTAATACAAAGATAGATCTTTTATATGAAGTAAAAGCTACATTGTATGGTATATGAATAACTATAAATTACAGTTGATTCTATTTTATGCTTTATTGGTGTCTAATTTTATTCGTCTGATGAAGAATCACACTGAATTATTTTGATCCCAAACAATTGTTGTATGATTTTATAATTTGTAATGTTTTATAATGATTCTTCATGATTCTTCATTCTTCATTCTAATGAGTCTTCGAAGTTCCTATTCTTATTCAACTAAACCCTTTAACCTTCACTACTTAATCTCTTTTAAAAATTGCTAAACTAATTTCAAAAATAACTATTAGACACAGAGCTGATCATAAATATGTAAAAAGAAAAAAAAAAATAGTACTTTTAATTTTCGAAAAAGTTTTTGTTTGAAGCATCTATATGCTAACCTTATTAGATTCAAATAATATTTAATTTAATAAATACATAAACGTTTTTTAAGTAAACATTATTAATTACAAAAATTAGCAAAAGTTGTTTCAAGTCAAAATAATAATAGCCCAGTCTTTCATAAAAAAAAAAAAAACTAGACATGAATGCATCCTCAAACCAGCAAGGTAAACTTGCTTCTACTAGGAAATTTCGAGTGACTTATGCTTTTAGCTTCCTCAGGAGCATCATTTGTTAAATTTCGGAGTGGTGCTGCTATCTACCGAACGGAGAAAGACCAAAAGTTTAAAAATCGATTAAAACAAGGAAAAAATATTAAAAAGCTGCTGCATAAAAAATGTTAAATGATATGATATGTGTTACATGACTTATTGAAGAAACGTTAAATGTCAAATGTTTGGTTTCGCCGCAAACCTATGAACATTAAAAAGTTAAAACAGTCGTGAAATATTGTATTAAAAATGTTAAAACTTGCTTAATCTTACGAATTTCAACTTACAGCTTTTGCAAAATACTTTTGAAAGTATCAAAATCACATGCGAAAATTTCAATAAAGCATTTTATTTTTTAATATTCCTGTAAATCAAACTGAAGCCCAGTTCAGACGTTTATATATATATATGGATTTTTTTTTTTTTTTTTTTTTTTCAGATTTCATTTATTTATTGTTATTTATTCATTTATTTTTATTTCTTTCTTTTTATTTCTTTCTTTCTTTCTTTGTTTATTTTTATTTGCTTATTTAATGTCCTTGATATTTTGCTAAAAGTTCATATTTTCCGTTTTGTTTTTGCATTTGCTTATTTAGTTTGAAAATTTTGTTTAGTTCGTACGTTTTCTTGACTCTTTCGGATTCACATTATAAAGAGTTCCCTCCATTTGAATTCAGGTACGAAAATGATACTATTAAGTTTCTTCCAGCTCCTTATAAATTCAGTTTTAAGTTATTCTGGGATTGCTTGCATTTATGTTATACAGATACCGGCTGAAGGGGCATACCTGTACGATGCAGTTAATATTTACGCACGAGCTCTCAATGAAAGTCTTCTAAATAGAGGAGATCCATTTGACGGAAGAGGCCTAATGAAATACATAATTGGACGGTCTTATTTGAGTAAGAGCTACAATATATTCTTTTTTATTTGTTTGTTTGTTTGGTTTGTGGAGTTTTTAATGTTATATTTATTTTTTGAATAATAAGAAACAAGGAAAATATTTCAGCATATTTTTTCAAATTAAAAAAAATATTTAGAATAATTTTATGAAATTTTTATACGACTATCGATAAAATTATCAATAATTTAAATTTTTTTAAATTAAATTATCTGGTGTGGTACTAACTCTATTTTATTTTACCCTGCCAGTTTTAGAAATTGTGTATTTATATACATTATGTTTCTGTATTAAAAAGCTACCGCTTCTCTCAACCCTTATTGAATTATTATATCTACATTCATATGATATATAAGACCGTTATTAAATTTGAAAACTTATTTCCAATTATTCAAAGGATCTTTACAACTTCGCCGCATTTAGAATAGTACAGATCTTATTCAATATTTTAAAATAGTGTCCTTATATGGGCTTCAAAAAGTTAAAACTGGGCTTCCTTCGTATATTACTTTCTTCTATATTCAATAGAAGAAAGTACTTGATTCGTAAAAATTTTCGACCTCAGGTTTTTGATGGATTTAAACGTTTTGAGAGCTGTAGAACACGATTTAACCATTTTTAGAAAATGTCTGTCTGTCCGTCTGTGTGTATGTATGTGTGTGTGTGTTTAATAAAAATTTTGGCGACTGTATCTCAAATACTACTGTACAGAATTTCATACAAATTGGTATGTATTTACACATTGACATAAATTAGTTCATATCAACTTTTGGTAAAAATTGTCCAACAGCTTGTGTTGCCATCCCGCTTTTTTTAAATTTTTAACATGGTGGTATAGGACAAAAATTTGTATAAATGTGCATAAAGAGAATTAATTTTTAATAATCATTATGAAATTTAAAAGAATTATTTGTAATAGAGATAGTCAACTGGGAAAAAAAATTGTGTATGTAGGAGCCTCGCCTCCCCCCTCTCCCCGAGGGGAGTAAATTTTCATTACGGGTATCTTTCAAAAGAGTGGTTGAACCATCGATCTGCGATAATTTAAAATAAAGTTACCGATTTTTTTCATTTTAAACAAAAAATATATATATATATATATTGGGAATAAAATTGACTTTTTTATATATATTTAGTGTTATACTACTTCTCTAATATGGAAATCGCCTGCATTATAATGAAAGATAATTTTTTTAAATAATAATTTTAATAAATTATTTTTACTGAGTGAAATGTAGAAGAAAGTCATGTGGTCGCCACAGCATACTAGTTTTTCTTAAGTTAATTTTGAATATACTTGTATATTGTTCGTATATTGTATACACGCGATACGGTGTATTTAAATATAGGACAGAGTAAGAGAAACACATAACACCAATTGAAATGCAACTTCGAGAGGCTTCCAAATATAGCTAGTCGGAATTTTTTATGTGGCTCTGTAAACGACTGGATGAATAATTTTCATGCCATATATATAAAACCTGCTTTTGTGCTTATAAGAAATATATGTTTATTTCATTATGTTTAGTGCAGTCTGAAGATATTAAAATGCACAAACAACTGATTTTCAAGTTTCATTGCTGATGTATAAAATATAGCATAGGCCTGCGATGAAAAAAATACAAGGGAATTAATGGCTGAACTTTACGTATTTTTTTTTGTGCTGATTTCAAAAAAATATAATGAAAAATTTCTATCACGTCTCGATTTCTTGAAAAATTCAATTTTACTTCGATTTTAAAGACATACGTAATACTTGCTTCTCTTAGTCAATCGTCTATTTTACTGTTATTAAAGATTTTTTTTCAACTTACTTTCACTGTCATAAACCTGCCGAATCCTGGTTAAAAACAGAAAAAAGGGAAAAATAAATTAGAATAACAGACCTATTGTTACAAATTTGGTACCAAATGAAAGGGGTGATTTTTCTGAGTCCAGGGGTGAAAGCAGTTTTTCGACACGACAATTATATTTTTTTAAATTAACTAAGTATAAAATTTAGGTGGCAACAAAAGTTACTTTTTTATTGGGAATTTCTAACACACGTGACCAATAGGCAATGTAAGATTAATTTTTCTTTTATTATTATTTTTTTAGCTTACATTCTCTGTCACAAACCTTCTGCCGAATCTGTGTTAAAAACAGAACAAGAAAGAAAAATCATGCAGTACGCATTGATTAGTAACACTTTCCAACTATACGCAATTGTTGTATCGAAAAAATTTTAATGCTATTTGTCTGCGTTACCACACAACAGACAGAAGGATTGAAAAATATGCAGATAGAATAATTGATTTTAAAATTCCTCTTAGGCATTTTGGAAAGTGTTAAAAAAGCTTAACGAAAAAGAAAATGAAGCCGTTAGATTATAATTACAGATTTTAATCTCTCTGAATATTTTACAGTAGCCCTGTAAATCTGAAAGTTAATCATATCGTATTCTATACAAAACAATATTTTAGAATATTAATAATACATGTCAATGTTTTTATGATTTTTATAGTAGAAAGTTTTTTAAATATAACTTTTAAAAAATTCTGTCCTAAAACGTAATACATTGGCTTTTTTTTATTGTTGTTGTCCCTGTAAACAAACTAGTTGTACAGGACCTGTTAATGTCTTTTTAAATAGGGAACATTCCATAGGGAACTTGAGTGTATTATTTTTTAAAATTTCTCAAAATATTCACGGATGATAGGAGCCGGAGACAAACAGATAAAAAGGTAGACAATCGGACAGACAGATGCATAATATTCCCACTAAAATTATAAGAAATTGTTAAAACGCTCATGTAAATAAAAGTGCTATTCCAGCAAATTTTTATTAATAGCTCTTAATGTAAATGATTATTTTTGTGTGGCCCTGTAAATCTAATGCTAACCATACTATATTACAAAGAAGGCACTCTTTTGTGCATACGAATAATATATTTCAATTGCATTAAGCTTTGTGGAAAATAAAATTATTAAAATTTGGTTTATAAAATTAACTCTCATACAACACAATGCTTTGGAGTACTTTCAAGTGCCCCTGTACACAAATCAGTTAGAAATGTACTCTATTTTACATAGGAAACATCCGATAGCGAACTGAATAATATATCAAAATTTCATTAAAGTTTCTATACATTAAAAGTATTAAAATATGGTTTATAGAAACTCCTCTCATAGAACACAATGCTTTCGAATACTTTTGGGTGTCCCTGTACACAAACCAGAAGAGGTATTCACTCCATTTTCAATAGGGAACATCCGATAGTGAACTTGAATAAAATATATCGGTTTGAAGAAATTTCATAAATATTTACGGTAATTAGAGCAGAGAAAAACAGACAGAGAGACAGACAGACGGACAGAAGAACAATCAGACAGATACACAAATTAAAATTATATTCACACTAAAAAAATGATAGAAAGTGTCAAAAACGCTTAATGTAAACGAAAGTACAATTCTAGGAATTTTTTATTAATAGCTCTTAATATAACTGAATATTTTTGTGTCACCCTGTAAATCTAATGATAATCATGCTATATTCTATGCAAAGCATTGTTTTGTCCATATAAATAACATATTTCAATTTCCTGAAATTTCGTGGAATGTAAAGTTATTAACATTTGATTTATAGAAATATCTCAAAAAGAACGCAATGCTTTGGAGTACTTTTGAGTATCCCTATACATAAACTAGTGGTCGTATGTAATCTATTTTATATAGGAAACATCTAATAGTGAACTTAAACATATTTAAATTTCATGAAGATATTGTACAGTAAAGGTATGAAAATATGGTTTATAGAAATACCTCTCATAGAACACAATTCTTTGAAATAGTTTCGGGTTTCCCTGTACACAAACCAGTAAAGGTATAAACTCCATTTTCAATAGGGAACATCCGAAAGTGAACTTGAATAACATATATCAGTTTCAAAAAATTCCATAAATATTTGCGGGAGTTAGAGCGCGGGAAGACATACAGACGGACAGATACACAAATTGGTATCATATTCACGTTAAAAAAAATGTTAGAAAGTGTTAAAAACGCTTAATGTAAACGAAAGTACAATTCTAGCAAATTTTTATTAATAGCTCTTAATATAACAGAATATTTTTGTGTCACCCTGTAAATCTAAGGCTAATCATGCTATATTCTATGTAAAGCATTCTTTTGTGCATATAAATAATATATTTCAATTTCCTAAAACTTCATGGAAAATAAAGTTATTAAAATTTGATTTATAGAAATATCTGTCATAGAACGCAGTGCTTTAGAATACTTTTGAGTGTCCTTGTATATAAAACAGTGATGGTATTTAATACATTTTACACAGGAAACATCCAATAGTGAACGTGAATAACATATTTCAATTTCATTAAGATATGTGTACAGTAAAGGTATGAAAATATGATTTATAGAAATACCTCTCATAGAACACAATGCCTTGAAATACTTTCGGGTGCCCCTGTATATAAATCAGTGGTGGTATTTAATCCCTTTTATACAAGAAACATCCCATAGTGAACTGAAATAACATATTTCAATTTCATTAAGATATGTGTAAACTAAAGGTATGAAAATATGATTTATAGAAATACCTCTCATAGAACGCAATGCTTTGAAATACTTTCGGGTGTCCCTGTATACAAACCAGTAAAGGTATAAACTCCATTTCAATAGGGAACATCCGATAGTGAACGTGAATAACATATATCAGTTTCAAGAAATTCCACAAATATTTGCGAGCGTTAGAGCGCGGACAGAAAGACGGAAAAACGGACAGACAGACAGACAAACAGGAGTCATTAACAATTTTAACCTTGTTGGGAAGCGTTAAAAATGTAAGAAAGTGTTAAAAACGCTTAATGTAAACGAAAGTACAATTTTAGCGAATATTTATTAATAGCTCTTTATATAACTGATTATTTTTGTTTCACCCTGTAAATCCAATGCTAATCATGCTATATTCTATTCAAAGTATTTTCTTTTGTACTTATAAATAACATATTTCAATTTCATAACTATTCGTGCAAAGTAAAGTTATTAAAATTTAGTTTATAGAAATATCTCTCATAAAACTCAATGCTTTGGAATACTTTTGTGTGTCCCTGTACACAAATCAGTGGTGGTATTTACTCCATTTTACTAAGAAAACATCCGATAGTGAACTTGAATAACATATATCAATTTTATTAAGATTTGTGTACGCAGTAAGGGGATGAAAATTTGATTTATAGAAATATCTCACAAAGAACGCAATGCTTTAGAGTACATTTGAGTGTCCCTGTACTTAAACTAGTGGTGGTATGTTATCTATTTTATATAGGAAACATCCAATAGTGAACTTAAAAAACATATTTCAATTTCATGAAGATAATGTACAGTAAGGGTATGAAAATATGGTTTATAGAAATGCCTCTCATAGAACACAATGCTTTGAAATACTTTTGTGTGTCCCTGTACACAAATCAGTAGTTGTATTTACTCCATTTTATACAGGAAACATCCCATAGTGAACTTGAATAACATATTTCAATTTCATTAAGATTTGTGTACAGTAAGGTTACGAAAATTAGTTTATAGAAATGCCTCTCATAGAACATAATGCTTTGAAATATTTTCGGGGGTCCCTGTACAGAAACCAGTAGAGGTATAAATTCCATTTTCAACAGGGAATATCCGATAGTGAACTTGTATAACATATTTCAATTTCATTGAGATTTTTGTAGAGTAAGGGTATGAAAATATGGTTTGTACAAATGCCTCTCATAGAACACAATGCTTTGAAATATTTTCGGGGGTCTCTGTATACAAACCAGTAGAGGTATAAACTCCATTTTCAATAGGAAACATCCGATAGCGAACGTGAATAACATATATCAGTTTCAAGAAATTTCATAAATATTTACGGGAGTTAGAGCGCACACAGACAGACGGACAGACAGACACACAGACAAACCCATGTCATAAACACTTTTCAACCTTGTTGGAAAGTGTTAAAAAGGGAAAAATAAATTAGGAATGTCAGCCCTATCGTTACCAATTCGGTATCAAATGAAAGGGGAGATTTTTCTGAATCCAGGAGTATAAACAGGTTTTCGACACGATAATTAGATTCTTTTGAATTAACTGAAGTGTGAAATTTAGGTGGAAAGACTTCATTTTAATCTTTTCATACCGTTTAATGAGAATCAATCTAATAGAAAAAGTCTTTAATTTAATTATTATTATCATTTTATGTAAGTCAACTTAATAAAAACAAATAAAACAGTATGTTGGTGATTTTCTTTAAAAAACTGCACGATAATTTGATGTAAAAAGTACTCAAGGGAACTTTTAATTTTCCTCTCGACCAGTGGCGGCTCGTGCGATTTAGCAACAGTGGTTTTCAATCATTTAAACCTATAAAAAATAATTCGATTGCTGAAAAATCAGTTTGCTACGCCGATTATTTTACATAGATTTTAATGGATAAAAACCACTGTTGCCAGATAGTACACGGTAGCGGCAATTAGGGAAAGCAGGGAAATTATGGAAAAATCAGGGTACTTTATCAATCCGGAAATATCAGAGAATTTTGTAAAAGCACCAACAAATCATGGAAATTTTCATTTTTGCCATGCAAACATGACTGAAAGGATCGCCAAACATGTGTTATCTTAGCTATGATTGCATAGGATTGGCTGCTTTGTAGTTGAATCTCGTCAAGTTAACATTAAAAAATAATCTGGTGTGTCACTCACACGACTTTCTCTTACCCTGAAATTTAATACTATAAACACAGGTTGCACATTAAAAGGTAAGATAACGAGTAATGTAAACCTGTGATAAACAATTCATATTAGGCTTCTGAAGAGTTTTATGTGACAATTCGTTCTGTGTGAGGGGGGCCACCGGCCCCCTCAACCCCCCGTTTCATGAATGCACCTACATTTATATAGAATTTAATTCGGTTATTAAAAAATAATTCTGTTTTAAAAAATAATTTATTAAAATTATCATTTAAAAAAGTTATCTTTTATGATAATGCAGACGATTTCCATATTAGAGAAATAGTATAACACCAAATATCCAAAAAAAAAAAAAAAAAAATTCCTATTTATTCTCAATATTTTAAAAAAAAAAAAAAAAAAAAAAAAAAAAAAAAAAATACGATTTTTTTTTTTCTAAGGTTTTTTTTTTTTTTTTTTTTTTTTTTGTTAAAATTAAAAAAAATCGATAACTTTGTTTTAAATTATCGCAGATCGATGGTTCAACCATTCGTTTTAAAGGTATTGGCGTCTTTTGAAAAATACCCATCATGAAAATTTACTCCCTCGAGGTGGGACTTCCCCCCAGGGGGGAGGCGAGGCTCCTACATACACAGAAATTTTTTCCCAGTTAACTATCTCTATTACAAAAAATATATTTTCGTTTCATTTGGTTTAGTGCAGTCTATAGACGTTAAATTCTACTTACCTGCAATTTCCCCCATAGACATAATGTATTAGAATTCTCTTGATTGTCCCTGTACACGAACCATTTGCTTGATCTTAACGAAAAGCTTACTGTAGCATCCCTATATGATACACATTTAGACTACCAAGTTTGAACTTTCTGCCATAATTTGTTTTTGAGATATGCTGATAACAGACAGACACACACACAGACACACGAACACACAGACACACGAACACACAGACACACAGACATACACACAGACACTTGCTAAAAACATGATTTTCGTATTCAGGAGACCTCAACACGTGTAACAAAATCTCGCGTTCGAAAATTTGACCCAAAAACAATACTTTCTCTACCTTATGGGTAAGAGAAAATAAAAAAATATTATTAAATATTTTTAGTGCAGCAACTTGAGAAATAATTTTATCCTCTGATGGTAATTATGTTGTGCAGTTAAAATGATTCATGTTTCTATAAATTTAAAATGTTAATTTCCCCCAAATTTTGAATTTGTCATTTTTACATTCCGAACACTATAGTGAGGAAAGTATTGTAATCATGTTAAAAATCCGAATTGGAGATTTTCATGTTTCTATACGTTTCGAGGTCCAATAAGTCCGTTTTCCCTATTTTAGCGATGATGTATGTGTGTGTGTATGTGTGTGTGTATGTATGTGTGTATATCTGTGAGTGAACACGCTAGCGTCTAAACGCTTTGCTCGAATAAGCTGAAAGTTGGTACGTATATTGTAAGTCACCATAGTACGAACCCTATAGATTTTGGTGAATCTAGCACTTATAGTTTTTTTACAGGGACACAAAGAAAAATTCTTTATCATTATGGCCTATGGGACCAAAATCTTAAAAATGCGATAGCATCTAAACGCCTTCTTCAATTGAGCAAAACTTTTATACACATATTAAAGGTCACAGATACTCAATCTATATAGATTTTGGAGAATGTAGTGCTTATAGTTTTTTTACAGGGACACAAAGATAAATTCTTTATCATTATGGCCTATGGGGCCAAATTATTAAAAGTGTGATAGCGTCTAAACGCCTTATTAATCTGAGCAAAAAAATTGCACACATGTTATAGTTCACAGTTGCACCAACTGTATAGATTTTGGTGAATCAAGCACTCACAGTTTTTTTACAGGGACACAATGAAAAATTCTTTATCATTATGGCCTATGGGACCAAATTTTCAAAAGTGCGATAGCATCTAAACGCCTTATTCAATTGAGCTGAAAATTTACATGAATATTATAAATCACAGTTGCACTAACTATAAGCATTTTGTGAATCTAGCATTTATATTTTTTGACAGGGACAAACGAAAAATTCTTTATCATTATGATCTATGGGCTCAAAGTTCAGTAGCGTTAAATAAAACATCGTGTAATATATGGAGAAAAATACTCAAACACTCTATTATGGTTTTCTGTCTTCTGTTTGTTTAACAACTCCTCTTTCTTTACTTTATCTACAAAACTGTTAGTTACTCAATGTTCGGAAAGTCGAGTGGAGTCACTCCAGATTTTTTTTTTTTTCCCTTTTTGTGTCTATTAACAAAGTGAGCAAAGAAAAAAATATATAAAGAGTGAGATATTTTTTTCCCATCAGTATAGTTTTTTAAATTGCAGTGATTTAGCGAGCTTGTTACACAGGAGTGTGATATACACGGAATTATGAAATTCATATAACAGATAACCGAAAGCATGGAAATTTGTCAAAATTAATCAGGGAAAATTTAGGATTTTTTTTTTTTTTTTTCCTAAATTTCTGTAGCCAATCTGATGCAATATCGTTCAAGAAAAAAAATTTATATAAATATCGATTTTACTAAAGATTCTGACGTAATGGGGAAGAAATGGAGGTTATTTTCGAAATCAGCACACTAATAACGTAAAAATGAGCAAAAACTTTTCTTGTATTTTTCAAAAACTTCAATTTCGCAGGCTTGTGTAATAAGCATTATGCGAGTGAATTAATCGTTTTTTAGAAATCGAAGTGTTTTCGACTTGAAAAAAACATTTTAAAAAAATTATACAAGCAAATTCGAAAAACATTTTAACGACAAAATATTTTTATACTTAATAAATAAAAGTTTTAATGATAACAAACACACGACATCTATTACCCCTTTTTCCCATATTATAAACTTTCTCTCGAAATAGGTCAATTTTATGGCTTCTAACCACACTAATAAAAGATGCGCCTAACAATTGTCCTGTAAGAGCAAACTAATACATACGTCCTGTCCTAAGCGAATTTGAAGAAAATTGTTAGTGCCTTTTTGAGAAATCGACTTTCGCTACCACTTCTGATTTTCGCTAAAACTTGAAAATTTTATCTGTATGCCAGAAAGTTATCAATTATTACATACGAAAAGTCATCTAAAAGTTTTATATGGCAAATTTGAAGGAAATTTATAGTCATTTTTTAAGAAACGCACTTACCTACTTTCGCAGAACGTCTATAAATTTTCCTGGAGTAACCAATAAATACTTACAAAACGACATCCAAAAGATAGTTTATATACAATGCCGGCAAAAAACAAATCTTTACACTTGAGCGACAAAAGAAAAAAACTTTACATGTCAATTGCCGTTCCCGCTATAAAAATATGTCGAACCCCAGTGATGACACGCGGTGTTAGTCTATCATAGACGATATTTCCCTATCCTATCAACACTGAGTTCACCTCGTGGACTTTTAGAGTAAGGCTGTATGTTCTTTGCTCTCGCCAGCCAGTATTTCGCTCATTTGTTAAAAGTTTGAGAACCTACATCGGTATCCTCACTCCATACAATGGGTCGGATTAAGCTTAAAATAGAAGAGAAATATCCTGCTTTGACTCTGCTAGAGAATGGGACTCTGATTGATGCAGCCAGAGATCTGGCAGATCATTACAAATGTAGCCAGACGTAGGAAATCATTACAAGGTCAATAAAATGTAAACATTTAAGTCTAGAGCTTAACATTCAAGTGGTTTATTCTGAATATTACATTGCCGTTAGTATTTTGTCATCTCACCTTTACATTTTATTACCATCTGCAGCCGTTTAGGCGTGGATCTCTAGCTACATCTGGCTACATCTAGAATGATTTGCCAAATCTCTGACTACATCAATCGCAGAGTCCCAATCTCTAGCAGAGTCAAAGCAGGGTATTTCTCTTCCATTTTAAGTTTAATCTGGGCTATTGTGCAGTATAGGAATATCGATGTAGGTTTTCAAACTTTTAAAAAATGAACGAAATACTGGCTGGCGGGAACAAAGAGCATACAGCCGTACTCTAAAAGTCCCCGAATCGAACTGAGTGTTGATAGGATATGGAAAGGTCGTCTGTTATCGACTAACATCCCATGTCATCACTTCGGTTCGACACATTTTTATAGCTGGAATGGCAATTGACATGTAAAGTATTTTTTATTTATTTATTTATTTTATTTTATTTTTTTTTTTTTTTTTATTTTATTTTTTTTTTTTTTTTTTTTTTGCTGCTCAAATGTTAAGATTTTTTTGTCGGCACTGTAGCAACTTTGAAGAAGAACATTAAAGCTGGATTTGAGAAACGGACTTATGGATCCCACTTCCGGTTTTCGGTGTCCTGCATCTAGTTTTCCAATTTTTACCAAAATTTAACAAAATCATCTGTACACCGGAATTGTCTTAATTTTAAAGTTTCATAATTCTATCTTTATTCACTTTAAAAGATATGATTATCCGAAGATATTACCCCATACACACGCTGACCAATTGCCCCAAAACCACGTTTTTGGTCTCAGGAAACCTTAAAACATGTAAATTATTTGGATACTCGATATCGATTTTTTTTTTAAGAAAGCAATACTTCCGTAACTTACCTCAGTCCGGTAGTGGAAAGTATGAAATCTTTTATTTTTTTTGCAGGCAACACTACATAATCACTTTAAATCAACAATCCCAAGCAAAGAGTTCAAAAGGACAAAAAAAAAAAAAAATACTAAAAACAGTACCCGTACGATTTGCAGTTTTCAATGAAAAAATCTATAAAGAAAGAAAATGTAGTCATAAACAGTGAATGAAAAATCAGCTATTAAAACCATGTAAAATTGTAAAAAGATTAAGAAATAAAAAATGTTAAACATACACTATCTACCAAATAAGTATTTAGACACTTTCGAATTTAGCCATTTTGTCAAATATCTAGAAAAGTTCTTTTGGAATTATCTTGAAACTTTGGTAGCGTAAAGAACACGTTATACCTCGTATATTTCAGCAAAAGTTGTATACTGGAAAGGTAAAAGGAACCAGTAAAAAAACGAAAAATCAAAATGTTTTGAATCACCCTGTAAATAGTAATGCTTTAAATGCATTTTGGCTGTAGCATGTGATTAAGAGGAATTTTCTCTATATCTGTACAAATTTTTAAGAGGCTACCACACATATTCATGGAAATATAAACTTACTTCAAAGTTTTTGAGAAAAATGTCTACAAAAATTGCATATCTCAGCTGGCAAATGGAAAATTGAACTTTTTTAGAAATGGGGATACTTCCACTTATGTATATTAGATATACAAGGAAATAATTAAACTAACCACCATAAAAATACTTAATTTTTATATTTTCATTATGGGACGATTACTGTTTTCACAAAATTTTAAGCTACTTCTTTCAAGCATCAGATAACTAATGATTAATCATTTGCATATTAGAGACTATATCAATCGTCTGTTTCTTGTTAAATAATTCTTTTCAAGTGCGTAAGAGTACAAAGTTGTTTCTACACTACCTACTAATAAGTATCTGGACACTTAGACATTTTGTCAAATATCTTGAAAAGTTCTTTTGTAATTATCTTGAATCTTTGGTAGCGTAGGAACACGTTATACCTCATATATTTCAACAAAAGTTGTGTCCTGAAAAGGAAAAGGGGATCAGTAAAAATTAAAGAAAAATCAAAATGCTTTGGATTACCCTGTAAAAAGCAATGCTTGAAATGCATTTTGACTATAGCATGTGATTATAAGGAATTTTCTCATTATCTGTATAAATTTTTAAGAGGTTGCCACATATATTCATGGAGCTTTTTTTTTTCTTTTTAGACACTGAAAAAAAAAAAAAAAAAAAAAAATTCCACCTTTTTAGTTATAACACTTAGGGTATTAGACCCAGAGCAAAGATATTTTCAGAGAAAATAATTCCTTCATCTATTTTTATGTATTCTGAGAAAAGATTCTTTAATAGTTCAGTATACTATAAGTCCCTAGTAGAACATCCTCAATGTATAATTAAAAAATTCTAATATATTATTATTATTATTATTATTGTTATTTTATAAAAAGTCCAATTTAAATTTTGAATCTTCTTACAGGTGCTATGGGTTATTACGTTTTTATGGATGAAAATGGAGATGCTGAAGGAAATTATACACTCATTGCGAGAAAAGAAGTTCCTGGATATCCAGGAAAATACGGTCTCTTTCCGGTGGCCATTTTTCAGCTGGCGGAAAATCGGTCAAACATACAGGTAAAACTTCTTAATTTTCTCTCTGATTCATAGTTATTAAACTTGTAAATTAAACATGAAATGTGGAATTATTTTTAATTATCCAGAAAACTCAAACATTGTATTTATTCTTTTCAAATCGATAATGCATTCATTTCAAGGTATTATTAATGATTTTTATGCATGAAAAAAGAAATTAGTTGAGATATTTAATCTTGTCATTTAATATTTATCTTCTTCCCGTAATTTTAAAATCCAAAGCCTATATTTCAATTTAAATAACTCAGAAATTTAAACATAACACTTTTCTTATGAGAAAAAGTATAAATACTAACAATATTTTAAGGAATTATTTAACTCATCAATTCCCAGAGTCCCCTAGAGGTGACACGTGTTTAACATTTTTTTTTTTTTTTTTCTAATCATAAACAATTATATTCTTGCACATTTTTTATTTCCATATGAATGAATTTCCATATAAATAATGATATATTTTTGTTGGCAACACTATGCTTATATCGTTTGTCAATTGTTTCCGCGCTATTGAAGTGATATCGTGTTTCAATGTCTGTGAATACAATAAGTTGAAAAAAATTATGTCCAAAACTTAAGTATAAACCTTTTTGTTATTACGGGTAATAAATGAATATATAAGCTATAAAATAAATGCCTTTTTGAAGAATAATAACTCAAGGCTTGAATGTGGCATCATCTAAAATCAGTGTCCGACTTACAGAAGTGGGTGCCCCGGACAAAATTATTAATTGGGTGCCCCCATCTATCATAAAATGCACAAAATAAATTTTGTATGCAGGTAAAATGCTTTGATTTCAAAAGACAGCTGATTTGGAGGCCCTCTTATAGATGGGAACCCGGACGCTTGCCCCATTCGCCTCTTGGAATAAGAGACCCTGTCTAAAATATGTATCCTCACTTTCATTACACGCGAAAACCCCGGTACGCCTTTCCAGAACTTGCTTTCGTTCATCTCTGGCTCTGGTCTTCTGGGAAGAAAACGCAGACACTTTTCTAGTCCTGCACACTTGAAAAACACTAGTGCTTTCTTCTCAGACAGTAATAATATAATAATAAAAAATAATAAAATAAAACAATATTATAATAATATGTTATAATATTTTTTACTTTCTTCTATATTCAATAGAAGAAAGTATTGGATTCGTAAAAATTTTTGACCTCGGGTTTTTGATGGATTTACACATTTTGAGAGTTGTAAAACATGATTTGACCACTTTTAGAAAATGTCTGTCTGTCTCTCTCTCTCTCTCTCTGTGTGTGTGTGTGTGTGTGACAAAATTTTCTGCCAACTGTATCTCAGGTACTACTGCACAGAATGTCATACAAATTGGTATGTAGTTACACATTGACATAGATTAGTGCCTATCAACTTTTGGTAAAAATTGTCCAACAGCTTGCGTTTCCATTCCGCTTTTTCTAAATTTTTAACATGGTGGTATAGGACAAAATTTTGTATAAATGTGCATAAGAAGAATTTTTTTTAATAATCATTAAGAAATTTAAAAGAATTATTTGTAATAGAGATAGTCATCTGGGGAAAAAAATGTGTATGTAGGAGCCTCGCCTCCCCCACCCCTCTTTTTTTTTTTTATATTTAGTGTTATACTACAGAGACATGCCATAAGTAAATAGACACCATATTTTTTTTAACAATGTTACTTATTTCATAGTGTCTACTATATACAAAAACAAAATATGTACCTTAGAGCTTAGTTGAACCCCCGCTTGCTTTTTTCAAAGCCTTTACTCTGTCCGGCATGGAGGCAATGAGTTCTATTATCTTAGCCTGAGAAATTTTAGTCCACTCCTCACGTAAGCATTGCAAAAGTTTTTACGAGAATTAGGTTGTCGTGGACGTCGTTTAACTGCAAGATCGAGCAGAGCCCATACGTGTTCTATGGGGTTCATATCCGGTGACTGACTGGACCATGGAAGCTTTCGAATGCAGAGTTATGCTTCCCACTCTTTGATTCTTTTAGCCGTATGGCAAGGGGCGCCATCTTTCATGAAAAGCATCAATGATTTATTCAGTATCCCACCTGAGATTATTGGCAAAAGCCATATCTCCAATATGGCAATGTATTTTTCACTATTAACATTACACCCACACATTCCACTATCTCTGATTTTCCAGTGCTCCAAATCGCACTCCACACGACAATGTAAAATCCTCCATGCTTTACGATTGGCTGTAATCGATTTAAGCTAAATTTTTTTGTGGGTTGCCTCCACATTCATGTGCGCCCGCTACATGAAAACTGAGCAAAAGTGGAGACTCATCTGAGAAGATAACATGCTGCCAAAATGTCAAATCATGTTTGGACATTGCAGTTGCCCATTCTTTTCTTTTCTTAATACTGGCTGCAGTGAGAAGAGGTTTGCGTCTAGCAGCTCTCCCATGATATCCTATTTTATGAAAATGTCTGATAGCTGTACAGCGACTCACATTAAGCTGTGTTCCCACATCTGCAGCCTTGCAACGAGGATTCCTTTCGACGATCCTGTTGGCAGCCCTCAGTTGACGTGCTGTTGGTCCAAGTCGACCTAAACGAGGTTTAACAGTTTTTTTTTTTTTTTTTTTTTTTTTGGGGGGGGGGGGTCAGTTTTGAATTGTACAATCCCGCTATGGAAAGTTGAGAGAGGAATTTGTCGCTTTAAGGTGATTTGCCTCTGACTTTTACCAGCTTCATATTGTCCAATTATTCTCCATCGTTGAAAATCACTTAATTCTTGTGAACCAGGGTTTCGAGACATATTTTAAGAGCTTGCCAATTTGTTACTTTATACAAACCTGCAAAGAAAATAAAAATAAAAATAAAATTATATCAGCTGTTACCTCAAAATTCATTAACGTTCATAAAATTCAGGGTGTCTATTTACTTATGACATGTCTCTGTACTTATTAATTATGAAAGTCGACTGCATTATCACGGAAGATAACTTTTTTTAAATAATAGTTTTAATGAATTATTTTTACTGTGTGAATTTGTA
The DNA here is from genome assembly GCA_963930645.1 of Salticus scenicus. Classification (NCBI taxonomy): domain Eukaryota; kingdom Metazoa; phylum Arthropoda; class Arachnida; order Araneae; family Salticidae; genus Salticus; species Salticus scenicus. Next base: position 205,066,003 of record OZ005653.1, on the reverse strand, counting down.
TAGGAAAATATAGAAGAAAATCATGTGGTGGCCATAACATAGTTTTCCTTTAGCCTAAATATTACACAATAATAGTAATAATAATAATCCTTAAAAAAAAAAAAGAAAAAAAAAATCATGGGAATTAACGGGATAAATAATTATATTTATCATGTTTGCTCCAATGAATCGGTAAAAATATAATAAATACCTAATTGGTGTAACTGACGATTAAACCAGTAATAAGTAACGATGCCAGTGACTTTTGTTAGAGACCTTAACTGTGGGATATCTCTATATTAAAAATTCTTTGTTTAAATAAACTTTAAACATTTAATATTTATGGTCAATTCCAAATAGAAATGTATTCGATCTATGACAAATATTATGGCATATAATATAGGATCTTTATTAATACTCTAAAGCTTTGAACAAAAGTAACTGTAAGGTATACTAAATAAAACAAAATGAGCATATAAATTTTACATGCATAAAAGCATGTTTCGTGTCGAGTATCATATGAAAATCGTTCCCTATTCATTTACTGGGATACTCAAAAATATTCAGATACATTAGAGTTACACATGGAAATTACTGTAAGTGCATTTCAAATTGTGTTATGTGTTTTTCATATCATACATAATTTAAATAAGCAGTATGGTGTATAAACAATATACAAGGCTATGCAAAATTAAGTAAGCATATTATTTTCTAATGAATGCAATTAATGCAAGGGTTTTAATGCATTTTGCCATGTCCAAGAAAACTACTAAGAAATGTAAATTAATTTCTGATACCCATACGGTAGAGAATGTATTTTTTGAAGTTCAAATTTTAGCATTAGATTTTTGTATAGTTATACCTTTTAAGGTCCTTTGAATGCTAAAGTCAATTAGTTAGCTGATGAAATGCGTGTATGCCTGTTATCAGCATAACTTAAAAACAAATATTTGAAATTTAATTTTGAAATTTTGAAATTCGTATGAGATTACAACTTGAAAAGATTTGTAAGTTTCTAGGAGTGGTACAGGTGAAAATTGTATGAATAATTTGGATTAGACCTTTAAATTTAATAACAACATTGAATTCTAAATAGATGTAGACACTATATTCAAACAGGGGTTGAGGGTGGCGGTAGCCCTCTCATACATATTGTATGTCAAATAAAATTGCTCTTAAACCTATTTTGAACTCTTTTTTTTTTCTTCTTCTTCTTCTTTTCCGAGGTTCATATACAGTGATTGTTATCTTATCCCTTTATCTGCAACTTGTATTATTTAAATGCTGGATAAGAGAAATTCGTGGGAGTGCCACACCAGATTATTTCCCTTATAACTTTGTGCTCGAGTTTTAAATATAAGATAGGTTGTTAATAATTTTCATAATCACAGATTGAAATCCTACTGAAATAATAGATTATTTTTGTTGAAATTTTGTTTGAACGAAGTCACAGGTAACCACCACTCTAAACCCATATCGTACCAAGCATTGAAAAAAAAAATTTTCTTTGTAAAATCTTAAATATATGTTTCTTTAAGCCTATGTATACACACAAAATTAAAAAAAAAAAAAAACTTACCAACTTTTCATTAGCTTAATCGGTACAGACCGTCCTAAAAATAGGACAATGGTTTAGGACAGTCGGAAATATAAGGAAAACAGACCATATATATATATATATATATATATATATATATATATATTATATATATATATAATTGTTTTACTAGTACAAAAGTGTAGAATATTACATCAATAAATTTATATGTCCGTTATTCTTGAACGTGAAATCTTTTTAAGTAATAATGTGTTGAAAATGTAATGAATAAATTTTCATAAATCGTCATTTTAAAAATTAAATATATATATATTAAACGTTAATTTGAACTAACGATAAAGACACATATGTATTTATTGGACTTTTAAATAATATATCGCCTTTAATTTGAATTAAAATATTCAAAATAATTTATATAAATACCACTTATGCATGGTGTCCTATTTTTAGGACGATGGTAAATAGCAAATATATAGATTTGAAAATAAAAACTAATGAAGACACTTTACTTTAACATTCGAGCAGCTAGATGCTAGATCTTATAAAATAAACTTTAACATTAATTTTTAATTGACTATAAAAATAGGATTTAGTGTCCAATTTTGCAGTTTTGCGTAGGAAGATTTCGACTTTTTTTTTTTTTTTTTTTTTTTTTTTTAACGATAATTGAAACTATTTCCACTTACCACCCACATTCACTTAAATATTGTATGCGGTGCATTTAAATTGTTCATCTTTAAATGCAAATAATACATCCCATTAAAAGTTGAAAATACTGTTTGGATTAAAGGATTAATTAAATTTTTATTTGATTGTTAGGAAAAGATATATGGGTTTTATTTCTTAAAAGCGCCGTTTATTTATTCTATTTTATTTATTTATTCATTTATTTAAAAATATGTCTTGAATCCATATTAGTTTATAAGTATTAAGATATCTATTATTCGTTAACAAAATATTTCTTGCTTTAGTAGAAGCTCTTTTTGTAGAAATCATCCAGTTATACCAAATTGTGTATTTTCTGTTTATTTTATGTATTTACGTCAATTCAGTAGAGAAATTTTCATGATATATTTATTTTTATTTTATTTTTTTATTTTAATATTTCTTAATATTTTATGGTGCTGAAACTATTACATAAATATCCCAATCTTGTCCCACCCATACTTTCATGATATAAAAGTGAATAATGAAATTAATATTAGAAAAATGTATGATAAAATTGAAAAATTACATTTGATAAACATTAGATAAATTTTATCCTACTAAAATTTTATTGCGTTTGAATAAAAAATTATCCGTAATAACACATACTTAAATTTATTTTTTTATAAATAATTTTTATTTAGTTTAACCAAAGGTCACAAAAATAGGCTAAGTGAAGAAAATATAGAGAAATTCCATACTTCATTTTTTCGATGAAAATATCAAATTTCGGTTATGAAAAAATCTGCAGAATCAGTTCATTATAAAGTACTAGTTAAAAACCCTTATTTAAATGGTAAAAATATCGTGAAATTTTAATTTAACTGAAAGGTGTACATTTTCTTTATAGAGTTAAATTTCTGGAATTTTGAATTTTTTTTTTTAAAAAGTTAAATTTGTGTTTCCTTAAGCAACTCCCATCAAATAAAAATGGATACCAATTCAAATCGATTTTTGTCCCACCACTGACCGAGAGCTTGTGATCTCGAAGCTGGTAGAGGAGAAATGACGGGCTCGAACGCAGGTCGGAACTAACGGTCTAACCGTTTAGAATTTTCCGCAATTTTCTACGAAAACATGGGGATAAAGTCCCTTATAAAGACCCTTTCTTACGAAGAGACGTAGAGCATATCCCCAAAACCTAGACCTCCTCGAGTAAATAATAGACTTTAACCCAAAAATCACCATCAAATCGAATTTTACTAGTTTCTTTCTTTCTCTCTTTCTTTTTTTTTTGGAGAAATTTGTAGAGTTGTCTAATATATTTCATAATTGTACATAATAATTTGTGCATACAAATTTTTCGTGTCGTTTTATTGAAATCACATTTAAAAGTAAAAGGCCAGCTTATTATATTTTGCTGGCAAAAATCATGATTAAACTGTGATTGCTAATCAGACATTAATAAAACACGACCATTAACCATGCTTGTTATGATTAAAGTATCCCTATTTAAAATAAGAGACTTAAGTCAGATTAATTTCTATTAAACTATTAGAAAAGTACGTTTTGCATCGTGAATTAGACTGTTCAACAGTAAAATTTAGGCATGTTAAACATATTTAAAAATGTTAATTTAAAATAAGCATTAAATAGCTTTTTTTTTTTAAGAATAGATTTGCATTAAAATGGATTATATGGATACAAAAGTTTTCTGGTACTAAATATATGCAAAAAAACCGGCTAAAATTTAGGTATGATTGGTAATCATGGGAATATGAATTAAGTCTAAATAAAAAGGGAGGAATCTATATGCGAGTACAAAACAGTTAAAAGAAAGAAGATGAAGAAAATATTCCAAAAAAACGTTAACAATATTTTTTATTATAGAGAAGAAATAGAAAGAAAACTGAACATAAGATCAGTTCACGTTTTAGGAAAAATCAAATTAAATAAATATGACATGTTGCAGTATACATGCTGCAGAGTGTAGGCCCGAAGCTCAATGATTTCACAAAACTTCTATATGATACGTTATTAATCCATAATACGGACTTAAAAATGTCGGAAACATCATGGAGCAATATTCTCCGTTTTAAGTGAGGAAGGGAAAGTTGTCTCTCGTGTATATCCCACTAATGCTCGATAGATATCAGATCTACTGATAAACAGGCTACAAAATCTGCTAAATATCTTCCGTTTGAAGAAAGTGTATGATAAACGCAAAATGTTTAAAAAAAAAAAAAACTTGTTATAATTTATTAATATTGTCACGTAGATTAGGCTTAAATAACTGTTTGAGCAGAAACACTAGAGCGAAATAGCACAGAGCACTTACAGCTCAACTCGAGACTTTATTTTCAACTCAACTGAATTTTACATCAGCTTATTTACAGTTGATGAATCTTCTAGAACAGAATCTACTAGAATTCGAAAAGTCTAGAAATTACATAACATTAACTGAATAATTAACATAAACATAATTAACAAATAAGCAATAAACAATTTAGAATTAAACAAAAACCATTTTTAACGACTTGTTCTTGGGTAGGATCGAACTCACCACCTTTGGGTTCGTAGCTCGGCGTTTTGCCTCTCGGCCCCGGTGTTCACAGATGAAAAGACTTTCGTTACAATATATAGTGACATAACAGACAGCACCTCGAAACTTACAAACATGAGGCTAAATAACGTTGTCTGTGTATCGATTTGTAGTCACAGGTACAATCGCAAAGAGTAATGTGCCAACCCATACCATGGTATGAGTAGACATCATGCTGCAGGCCTTTTCTTTACGTAAAATGATGTATTACCCTGATGTTTCTAGGGTTATAACAAGTTTCATATTTCCTTCATATCGTTATCAGACAAGAATCAGTGATCAGACTAAAGTAGGATTCGTCGCTGAATATCCCTTTGGGTCATTGATTCAAACTATAATTTTTATATTCCGAAAACCACTTTAAACAAGCGCCTGTATGTGCATATATAAAGAATACAGACTGATTATCGTTTGACATAGAGACCATACTGAAAGAAAAAAAAATCTGTTATATTACATAAAATTCCTGATAGCGAAGTTGCCAGAAAATATTTGTGTGCTAAGTGTCTTAAATTCAGTTACAAAAGTGTCTTAAATGGGTGGTCATATTTTAAGCGAAAAAAAAAAGTCTTACTTTTAAGACATCTTTTGCATCTGAAATTAAGACATTGCAAGTGTCTTAAACCGCCGCCATGTTTTAGGCTTAAAAACACTACCGTTTTAAAGGCTTTTTAATAAATAAATAAATAAATAAATAAATATGGCGTGCGATTATGTTTTTCCGTTAAAAATAGATTTTAGAATTATGTTGTTTCTTATGCCACTCGGAAATTCCGAGCCCCGGTAGTGGAACTTTCCGGATTTAACGCAGGAGGGTGCGCCTTCCGTTTTCAGAAGAGCACCCACTAGGGAGGAAGAACGACTTAGCTCCAGAAGCTGACGAAAGATGGCAGCACCAACAAACAACAAGAACTCGAATTTTGATCCGGATCAGGGCCGAGTTAAACCCATGTTCCGGTAACCCAAGAGGTATAATTTTACTCGGAGAACTTTGCGACCACGACGGAATTTAGCGTGCACCAGTCGCCATTAGCGTACACGATGGTCTTCGGCCGGCTCGAGGACCGAGTCCGCAATCTTTCGATCACGAATTCGCTGCTCTTACCAACCAGGCTACCGCTTAGAGCATTAATGAAATATATATATATATATATATATATATATTTTAAGTCCCATTATCCGGCGATGGGATTCGAACTCACACTGTCCAAGAAAACCGAAACCTTGAGCCAAGCATTGTCGGAGTCAAGCATTTACCAATCACGCCACCGTCGAATACAGCATTATGTGTTTTTATCATAAAATATACTGCAGTATTCGCGAAACAAATCACAGTGTTATGTTTTATTTCTAATTTTTTGCCCTAAAACTATTGATACTATGATATCTTAAACTTGATAAATATTATTATCTTAAGTTTCATATCTAGAGGTCTAGAATTTTTTAAAAATGCATAACAAGTATGTGAAGGTGGCATCCCTCGATGATAACGATTTCTTTCCTTAAAGTGATATTTAAACAAAAACAAATTATAATCATGAATACAGGAAAATTTGTTCTTTTACGTTTAGATGTAGGTATATACGTGAAAGAAAAATGTTTTCAAATGAATAATAATAATCAGAAAGAAAGAAAAAAGTTATGCACAAATTATTCATGACTGTTAACTTATAAATTCGTTTTCTTCTCTACAAATTACTTTCTATGTCCGTCTTCACTCTTTTTCTTTTAATATAAGAAAACTTTAAAGACAAAGATTTTTTTTTTCTTTAATGAAACAAGCTTTGCGTCTAAATATGTTATATATGAATTATGTTAAAGATAATAGCATGCAAATGTCATTCACATCCCTGGAGTATTATTCCATAAAAATTTAATTTAATAAATCTACCATAGTTTAAGTAGCTTAACTGCTTATTATGTAAAATAATAATATATTTATTTAATATGAAAAGAAGTAGGATAAGAATATTTCCTTATAGTAGATTCCATATGAAAAATGTTCTAAGTAATGCAGGTGTATGAATTTCTAAAGTGTCTGAAAATTCAAACGCATTTGCTGTCTGAAAATTCATGTATTTATGTGTTTCAAACATTTTTGTGTCTACACTGGTATTTCAGACTTCTTTTTGTCTTAAATTAAGATATCTATAACGTCTAATCTATATTTTAAGACATTTACGTGTCTTAAATGCCGTTTCAGTTGTTTTTAGTTCCCCATCATACTACAGGTATGCGTATGGGGAACTTAGGTAATCGTGAAAATTTTCGACCTCGGTGTTTGACTTTTCTACGCGTTTTCAGGTGTGAGGAATCCGAAAATGACAAAATTTCTATGGTGTCTGTCTGTAGGGTGTCTGTTAGTCTGTTAGTGGGTTAGTGGGTTAGTGGGTTAGTCCGTTAGTTTGTTAGTCTGTGTACACGATATCTCAAGAACAAATTGTCGCAGAGAGGTCAGATCAGTTTTAAAATATTACTTTCGACACTGGCAAGAACCCTATTCATTTGCAACATTCGAATTTAAAAACTTCGTAAGTTATGAGAAATTTACGGTTTTCTTAACATGGGAGAATAGGACAAAAATTCACTTAAACGTGCATTAAATGGAAACTATTTACTGTAAAAATGTCAGACCAGTTTTAAAATATCAGTTTTGATGCCGGAATGAACATCAGTAACTATAAATATGGTACTTTGAAAATTTCGCAAGTTATTGGAAATTTACGAATTTCTTAACAATGCATTATAGGGCAAAATTTCACATAAACGTCAATTTTGAGAGATATTTTCATCATAAAGATGTCAGACTATTTTTTTTAATATTATTTAGGACACTGGCATGAATATTAATGACTATGAATTTTCGAATATAAAGATTTCGTAAGTTATTGGAAATTTACGAATTTCTTAACATGGCAAAATAGAGCAAAATTTCACATAAACGTCAATCTTGAGAGATATTTTCATCGTAAAGATGTCAAACCACTTTCGAAATATTATTTAGGATACTGGCATGAATATCATAGACTATGATTTTTCCAATTTAAAAAATTCGTAAGTTATTTGGAATTTACGATTTACTTAACATGTCGGAATAACGCAAAATTGAGCATAAACTTCCATTTTGAGGATCCTAAATACATTAGACAACTTCAAAATTACGTTTATGATATTGGTTTGAACATGATTGAATACAAATATTCTAATAGGAAAATTTCGTAAATTATTCGTAATTTACGATTTTATCAATATAGCGAAATTGTAAATTTTTCATATAAGTATGAATTTTGAGGATTATTGCATTGGAAATAATAGCATGAAAACTAAACAACTATGTCTCGCACTAGAAATTTCTGAGAACATAAATAGGATGGGGAACTGAGCAGAGTCCATCTATGCCAACTAGTTATGTCTTACTTTAAGTCCCTTTTATTTGCAGTGTACGTGAAAAATACGTAGAAAAAATTGTCTATAACAGAATAATATAGAGAATAGAATTTTTTCTGTAAGGGTACACTGTAAAAATTCTCGCATTAAAATATATTCTTTGGCTCTACTCACCAGAATCGAACTAGAATCTACGGCATCGTAGACGACGATGTTACCTCTCAAACATGGAAGCACAATTTGTTCATTCTTTAGGAAAGCTTGATATCCAGTTTACGTCCAATAGAATGAATAGTTCGGAGTATATAACAGTACTCAAAAATGCTCTGTTACCATGTCTTCGAAAATTCGACGAAATAACGTAATTTTGTAACATGAGTGATGAAACAAAAAGATTTTTTTCACAGGGAAAGATTACAACTCTTCATCGGACACTTTGCTTTCCTGATCTAAACACAGTAGAAAATATATAGGGGATGATAGTTCGAGAGATTTATGCTGGAAACAAACAACGTGATAGAGTAGATGAGTTGGAAAATGCTATTACTGTATCTTAGAACTCTTTTGCTGCTAATGTCTTGTCAAATTTGTGTGAAAATACGAACAATCGTCTTTTTCAAGTGATAAATCGTTTTGGGGGACGAACTGATTACTAAATTTATTTATGTGAATATATTTCATACTGTTTGTTTTATATTATTTGATATGTCCTATAATTTTGCAACAAGCCAAAAAAAAAAAAAAAAAAAAAAAAAGAAATTCGTTTGAAAATAAATATGCATTTTTCTAAAACTTAGTGAAACCCTATTTTTACCATGTATATTTTTATGACACATCTTCATTATAAAACATAGTTTTCAAAACACTTATAAAGCATTATATGCAGTGAATTTTCAGTGATGTCCTATAATTTTGCAATGCACTGTATATATATTTATATAAATTAATCAAGTTAACTAGTTAGCAAATTGGCTTTTGTGAGTTGTTGTGGCGAAATATTCATCTGCTTATTTTTCATTCTCATTCTTACTGGTATCATTATATATATATATATATATGTGTGTGTGTGTGTGTATATATATATATATAACGTATTAAAGTGTAAGTATAAAATGTAATAATATTTAAAAACGTAGCTATACACTCAATTAAATAATCTGCGTTAATGTATATTATCTTATAATTAATATTATAGCAAATTACTGAAGCAATTTTTAATTTTTTCGTTTTACTTAAACTTTTTTATCTGTTATATTCGTACACTTAAAAAATTTATTGAATTCATGATATATATATATACTTTTTTTACTATGTATATTTTGCTATTCCTGAATGTTATATAATTACTTATACAAAATATCTCTGTATCTTTGTGGATTCTGATGCATGTTACCAAAATTTTATGGATGCTATAGCTTAAAGGTAATGTACAGAACTCTGTGAAACGTTTTATTAAGTTGTAATTTCATATAAGTAGGAATTTATTAAATATTAGTGTGTATGACACAACAGGTATCATTACTACGCTGTACTTTCACGATTGAAAAGATAGCTATATATCAGCCGTTGAAGTATGAAACTTGATATATTATATTATTATTATGCATATTCGTTGTGAAAATACAATTCACATCTTCCTGTTTTTATTATTAATAGAACAAACTTATTCTTTTGCTTTACACATAATTTTGTAAATATATTTATTTTATCTATATCAATCTATATCAATACATTTTATTCTATTTTAGAATATAACATTTTTTTCTGATATCGAATGGGTGTCTGGAAGCCCACCAAAAGATGAACCTGTATGTGGATTCCATGGCAAAAAATGTGTTTGTATGTATATATACAATAATTAAAAACAATTTTCATATAAGGATATATTAAATAATTTATATAAATCGCTTTTTACTTTTCTAAATACTCTTTAAATTGATTCATTCGCTTTATGTTAAAATTTATTTTAGTTTCTAAGAGGATGAAAAATACGGTTGAAATTTTAAAATATACCAATAAGTAAAAATTTAATGTTGATAATAAGCTCCCCTACCTGTATGTCTTCTATGCAATTCTATATGTTCTAGCATGAAAAGAATTTCCTCTTCTTGTTTTTCTTTAAATATGGTTGCAGTTAATTTTACATTCGCCGTAACTCAATAATTTATCTTGTGAAAATGACAATGTACTTATTCATTCAGAAAAACAATGTATCTCAAACAAATCGAGTCTTAAAAAAAATTAAAATTTTGATTGGAAGTTGAATAATTTTATTTGGGATCTCTGAAATTTAATTCAAATTCTATTAATTCTAAATCTTGATATATAAACAAAGTTTTATCAATAACATAATCAGCAATGAAGTTTTGTAGCGAAAATTTCACCTGACTTATCTTCCTTTGTGTAAGATGATGACATTAAACATAGTAATACAAAACAAATGTATTTTGGAAAGTTTGCATAGGTTGAAATATGGATTGTATTGTTCAATATTTTTTAAAAATGCATGACAATTAACCCATTAAATGCCGCTGTATGAATTCCCCTGAAAAGTTTTGAATTTCCGTATGTTTTGGGTTTTAATGTACATTTCTAATCATATATAGTTTAAACAATAAAAAAAAATATTTTGTTAAAAGATATGATTTGTTTCCAAAATGGCAGATTTGACACATAATTGGGGTGGAAAAGATGTTGAAAATTTGCAAAGCCCTTTTAAATTTGTTTTCTTAATCCCTATTTGTTATAATTTAAAAAAAGAACTGTTTTATTTCATATCCATTGTTTTAAACCCCACACTCGAATGAGTTATTTTTACTGATTTTTTTTTTTTTTTTTTTCTTTTTCTTTGCTCATGATTTGCAGAAAAACAAACTTCTTTCTTTCAATAATTGAAAAAATAAAATAAAATAATAGAAGTTACATTACAAACTTTTTGAAAAAATTACCAAATAAGTTAGGCATTTCAATATTCAATGTAAAAAATAAGAATATGTATTTATCTTAATTACTTGCAGAGAAACAAATTCTTAAAAAACTGTTTCCACAGCGGCAGCTTTGGCGCATAATGGGTTAAGAGAAAGTATTGTCATTGCATAATCTTCTCCGCAAACAGAAAAACCCCACTGAAATATTCAGTTATCAATTTTATTATAAATTATTGCCGAAACGTCAGTGGAGGCCCTCTGTTGAGACTCAAAACGGTTTTGGGCTGTGTCTGTCTGTCTGTCTGTCTGTCTGTCTGTTTGTCTGTCGCGCGATAGCGGCCGCAAAAATAGCGCTATTGACTTGAAATTCGGTACACATGTTCATGAGCCCCACGAAATCAGCTGTATAGTTTTTGGTATGTATTCCATTTCTACTTCGTATACAGGGACAAGCCAAAATTTTTCTTATCATTATGGCCAATGGGAGGAATTTGTATGTATCGCGATTGAGGCCACAAAAATCACGCTATTGACTTTCAATTTGGTACACATGTTCATGTACCCCACGAAATCAGCTGTATAGTTTTGGGTGTGTATTGCATTTGTAATTCGTGTACAGGGACACGCCAAAGTTTTTCTTATCATTACGGCCAATGGGAGGAATTTGTATGTATCGCGATAGCGGCCACAAAAATCACGCTATTGACTTGCAATTTGGTACACATGTTCATGTGCCCCACGAAATCAGCTGTATAGTTTTGGGTGTGTATTGCATTTGTAATTCGTGTACAGGGACACGCCAAAGTTTTTCTTATCATTACGGCCTATGAGAGGAATTTGTATGTACCGCGATAGCAGCCACAAAAATCACGCTTTCGACTTGCAATTTGGTACACATGCTCATGCGCCCAACGGAATCAGCTGTATAGTTTTAGGTGTGCATTCCATTTGTAGTTCGTGTACAGGGTCACGCCAAATAGTTCGATCATTACGGCCTATGGAAAGAATCTGTATGTACCGCGATAGCCACCGCAAAAATCAAGCTATTGACTTCCAATTTATTCCGAAACGTCAATGGAGGCCCTCTGTTGAGACTCAAAAGGATTTTGGGTTCCGTCGGTCCGTCCGTCCGTCTGTCTGTCTGTCGTGCGATAGCGGCCGCAAAAATCACGCTACTGACTTGAAATTTGGTACACATGTTCATGAGCCCCACGAAATCAGCTGTATAGTTTTTGGTATGTATTCCATTTCTACTTCGTACACAGGGACACGCCAAAGTTTTTCTTATCATTACGGCCTATGGGAAGAATTTGTATGTACCGCGAAAGCGGTCCCAAAAATAACGCTATTGACTTGCAAGTTGGTACACATATTCATGAGTCCAACGGAATTAGCTGTATTGTGTTAGGTGTGTATTCCATTTGTCGTTCGTGTACAGGGACACGCCAAAATTTTTCTTATCCTTACGGCCTATGGGAAGAATTTGTATGTACCGCAATAGCGACCGAAAAAATCCTTCGATTGACTTGCAAATTGGCGCACACGTTCCAGCTTTGCATATAAGTAGCTGTATAATTTTTATTGCTATATTTTTTATAAACTGTGTACAGGGACACGCAAAAATTCTTAACATTAAGGCGTATGGGGTGAATTTCGTTTAAACGCATTTTAATATCATTACTTTGCAATGAAGAAAATGAAATTAGAGTACGTGAGTAATATGCTTATACTTATGTTGTTTGAAGAAAATATGTGCTCTTAAGCTTTCTAATTAATGTACAGGACCTTACAAAAGTGTTCTGACAATGTCACTTAGTCATCCAAACAATGTTAAATTTGGAACAATTATTAATTTTAAACGCAAAATAAGCTGAATAGTTTTTACTGGTGTATACAATGTTTATGGTTCGTTTACAAAGACACACGAAAGAATTTCGTAACATTAGACCCTATGGACAAATTTTTAATTTAAGCGCGCACTTTAATGCGTTTATGCTGAATTGAACTTAATAAAGTTAACATACATTATAAAGTTGCTTAAAATCATGTTTACTCTTAAAAAAGACTATGTATAGACTAAATAATTTATGGGACCACACAAAATAATTCCGAGTATGTACTGTAATCATCCAAAAGATGTCAAATTAGTTCGAAAAATGAATGAGTTATAATTAATTAGGTTTATTCTTATTATTGGCGTTTATAATGACTGTGGCTACTTTTCAGGGATACATAAGGGAATTTCGTACTATTACGGTCTATAGTCGGTATTTCTTAAAGGTGTATTTTAACATGGTTACACCCCATCAAATATAATAAAATTTTATTAGAATTTTAAAAGCATGTTTTCCTGTTGAAAATTGTGGGCATAGAATTGATAAGTAGTTTAAAGGTTACGCAAAATATTTCCCATATGCTATGTAATTTTTTTTGTATGAAATTTGGTATTTATGAATTTCAGGGAAATAATACAAGACCGTCGTTTATTAAGAATACATATTGTTGCGTACTTGGGGGTTCGAAAGTTGTCCGAGAATGAAAGGCGAAACTTACAAAAATTCAGTGAATTATTCATAGAAAATTCCAGAAAAATACAGGTCTATAAACCAAGTATCAGCTTCAATTCAACCAGTAAACATAGCTTGAACAACAGCTGTTAACAGCAAAACAACAGTACAAACTGTTTATCAATAACACATAAAGCAAGTCTCATTCAAAGAGGCTCAAAGCAAAGCAAGCATTTGACGAAACTGACACAGATCTGAGATTGGCCGCCTTGGCTAAAAAAATGCTCCTTTTATACTATTCTATCGAACACCGACTGTTCTGGAAAATTCTCGTATCTCATCAGCCAATGAGATTAGAGCTTCCATATTTGGTATATCCCTAATAAGAATTTTCTCGCCAAGGTCGCCAAAAAAATCGCCAAGGAGGGAAACAGTCGCCAAATTTGGCGCTAAATCCTTTTCTTCCCTTATTGGAGTTTTTCAATGGGTTTTTAAAGGAAAATTAGGCTATTTTAACGCTAAAACCATTAGAAATGCACAAAATTAGCATTTTATCGACTTACTAAGCCTCTGAAAAAATTTATGCAAAAATAAATGCAATTATTTACAATTCCATAACACTTTATATGATATATAAATAGGTATACAAAGAGAGATACAGCGGGGGGTTGAGGGGGGCGGCAGCCCCCCTCAGGAATGTATCTGATTATGGTAATAAGTCGATCGAATCAATATATACTATTATATAATAAGGAATAAATAAAAATGACCTATTGAAAAATGTCTGATGCAAATAGGACGTTGAGGCTCCTGATCTGCAGATCCACTAGTATTAAAATTATTATTGGAAACACCGGAAATTTTAATGTTTTTAACAGAATGTCAATTTTTATATTCATAGATTTTTTTTTTTTTTTTTTTTTTTATGTATACAGTTACTTTATTTATCTTATACTATTAAGTGAGCAATATTTGTATATTTCACTGTTCTCGAAAACGGTAGCTCGGACAGTCACGAGATTTAACACAAAGGTGCCCCCCGAAGGATCATTGTGCACATCGAAGTCAGAATTTCGAATTTCTGTTTAGTTTTCTTTTAATTAATAAAAATATGAAAATAATAAGCTAATAATAGCAAGAATTAGCCATTTAAATTGAATCCATAATTTAATTGTTGCAAAAAAAAAATACGAGTTTATTTTTTTTTTTTTTAACAGGAAAATAAATACATTTATCTAAACATCAACAATACTACATACACACTACTGATCGCAGAGCTTCCAAATTTGGCATATAGGTACCTGGAACCCTGCAGATGTGCACCTCATCGAGGTTTTTTTCGAATTTCGAATTTCGAATTTGAAATTTTTAAATTAATGTTTTTTCGATTTTAAACATTGGCTTTTATGTTTCATTTTTCATGAATTTATTCTTCGATTGTAATCGTCTGCGTATCTTAGCAACTGCTATATTATGCAATTTATTTTTTATTTAATCCGCGATTGTAATGAAATGCTCGCCCTCTGGTGGGCTAAGGTGAAATTACAATAAACATGGTTTAATTCGAATTCCATACAGCCGCCATTGCTTGCCGATATTTAGTTTCACATATATTTATTGAATAAAAATGAATAAATACGGTAAAAAAGATAACACATACTTTTGTGTGCCACAGTGTAACTCCAAAGGATCAAGAAATCCAGAATTGAGCTTCCATTTATTTCCAAATGACAAATTTAAAATTTCAGTTGCTTCGGCTAATGGAAGTAAAGAATTAATCAGATGATTTGAAATTAATATTTGTTCAACTTCAGTTAAAAATCTACTTCCGATCGAACTTTGAATAAACTGAAGTATTTTTTCCAAAAGCAATCAATTTTCCATAATGTAATGGCGGAGAAATTATAGTACGAATATTAAGTAGAATAACAAAGGAACACTAATGGAACACACGTGGCTATGTTTACTAACAACTGCAGTGTTCACAAAACGCCGTCTATCGATCATTACAAACGCGGATACATTTATTTGAGGGCGAATCTTTTTTCTCTTTTTAATTTATTATATTTATTGAAAATAAAATGGTAATGCAGTAGAAAAAATTAAATATATTAAATTTAAAATTTAAAAACGTATTTATAACAGTTATGTTTATGTATAATTTTTGTAGTATAACAACAATTATTTTTCATTTGTTAATTTAATTTCTTTAAAAGTTTTTTTTTTTTCTTTTTTCTAATTTATAGTATTTGTCAGGAAATAATGGTAGTATATAGTAGAAAGGATTAAACTGATTGGAATTTATTTGTTTTTTATGTATTTAATTCCTTCTAAAAGAAAATCTACTTTTTATTTTATTTCATTATATTGGTCGGAATCAAATTGTAATACAGTGTAAATAGCATGAGCAATAAAATACTTGGTTCAAAAACTAAAATATTTAATAGACGCTGAGATACAGTTATCTTTAAAATCGTAGTTCTTAAATAATGGCAGATCCACCTATCGTCAATAAATACCCATATTGAAATACATAGGAAAGAGATTTCTGCAGGCAGTGGGAACCTGCTCCCGATACAGTGCGGCCAGAGAAAGAGCTGCCGTAGTCAGCGAGTACCCGATGCGAGGTCTAGAGCGATTCCAATGTAATTATTTTAGTTTTTATTTATAATGTGATGTGAAAAATAAATAATGATCCAATTCTTTTGGAGATTCATTTAAATATAGTGGCCAGCGAAGCGGGCGTAGCCTGCTAGTATAGTTAGAAGAGCGCTCACTTGTATTGTTATACTGAAACTCTGCACACATACATTATTTATAAAAGCACCAACTGACATTTTACAAACCATTAGGGAGACTACAACAATTTTTTTAATACTACACAACTAAATGTTTTTTAACTAAAACAATCTTTCGGTGCTTTTCTTGCTTTCGTTATAATTCTTTGAAACCACGTGAAGTTCAAATAAAGCTATTGAAAAATTATGACTAAGCTCTTTCAATAAATTTCAACTAAAAGTAAAATATTCTCATTTTTACTTTTTTTTTTTTTTTGTATAAACATTAGAATAAAGAAGCGGATGCTTAAAAATTTTCGACTTTCGGTTTGCGACGGATTTGCACGTTATGAGATATTTTGAACACGATTTGACCATTTTTAGAAAAGTCTACCTCTGCGGAGTCCACGTGCGTGCATGTGTTACCAAAACTTTGCATCTTATGAAACAATGCATGTGATCTCACGAAACTTTATATTTGTTTTTATTTTAACGTAAATCAGTGCTGATCAGCTTTTAGCATACATCGCTCTAAGGTGACAAAACTTGCCAAAAGATGCTATGCTACAATTTAACGTCCTTTACGTGAACGTTATATCTCAATTTCTTTAGCTTACAAATGTAGTAAACTTTATATGTGAGATGTAATTTGTATAAATTTTGCTGTTTAAATTTTGATGTATATCACCCGACAAGCGGCGCTGCTATACTGTATTTTCCACAATATAGAGGAAGGGTATGCATCTGCTTCTATAGTGTATAAGTCCACTAAATTATACATGTGAGATGGATATTATTAAAATTGTGCAAATTCAGTTTAAGTACATGCTGCCGATGCACCCTGCTAGAAAGACTTTTTCAAGCTTTACAGAGTTTTCTCGCCGGTGAAGTAAATAAATAGGGGAGACCCGTGTACCTAGGGCCACTTTTTTTTCAATGCCCCAAAACAGAGCCCTTGACCTGTTTAAAATTATGAAACTGATGTGTACGTATCTTTAGGACTAATTATTTCAAATTGGGATTAATATAAATACCTAAAATAATAAATTCCGAGAAATAGATAGTTTTTAAAAAAACTTCACTCGTGGCCCTAGGTACAACACCGTCATTGTACCTGGGGCCAGACCTCATTGTACCTAGGGCCATTCTCTCAAATCTAGATTTCACTTTGTTATGAATAGAAAATAAGCATATAAACATGTATTTTATAAAAGAAACAATATCAAGAAAAATATTTTTTATCATATAATAATTATCATGTTGTTGCCTTAATTTGAAACACGAAATTTTCCACTTTTTTTCTTTTCTTTTTTTTTTTTTTTTTTTTTTCTTCTTTGGGATATTCTAACAGAATGTTTTTGTTTCTTCAATTTCTTTTTTTTTTTTCTGGAGTGTCTCTGGGATTTCTAGATCTCTCTGGATTTCGGTCACATCTTTTCTTTGGTGTCGGAGGTTTTGCTTTAGGTAAAGGTTTTACTTAGGTTCGTACCTGTTAAAGCATGACACACGAAAAGATGTTAGATGTTGAGAGTTTCAAAATTTCAACAGGACACGAAACAGAGACATCCAGTTCTATCACTGTTAATTCATTTTTTTCCTGGAAATCTTTTTTTTTTTTTTTTTTTTTTTGTCAATTTATGTAGGGATCTTGTCTTTGAGTCATATTCGAACTTAAATATTCATCCTCAGTGGATGTGTTTTGATTTATTGGTCATATGCCGGATACACGAAAGCATGGAAGAATATTTACAGGAGTAAAGGCCGACGGATAGGACTTGCCAACATTTTCAGCAACGTCATATATAGTGATTTGTTTACCAGGGTTTGCCAGCTTCCAATTACTATAGGCTGTACTGTGTTTCTTAACACTTTCGCGACCGCTGACGTAGCATGTCATTTGAAAACATGAAACTCCACAAGTGGGCGTTTCTTTTGCAATTTGTATGTTATTTGTTTCTAAAAAATATACACAATATTCATATTTGTACAATCAGTGTATTATGGATGCAAATACATTGTTTAGTGAGAGTATGATTATAATGCATATCCATTTGTAATATAAATGCGAATACGGAAAATTTTGTTTCGAAAAATTGTAACTTTTGAGAAAAACGCCCACAGACGGACCTTACTGTCAAATAGACAAAAACATGCAGTCGCGAAAGTGTTAAAAGGTCCAAACACACTGGCCCTAGGTACAAGGCAGCTATGTGGCCCTAGGTACAAGTTTTGGTAACTTCATTCAAAATGCCTTCCACTAAAAAATCCACAAGCAGAGAGGACTAATTAAATATCTCATTTATTACTCAATATAACAAGCAAAATTATACACTAGAAATGAAAGAAAAATATTTGACTCGCCTTTGTAAAATAGCAAAAGAGATGAGCTGCAGAATTTTACTTCAAACCATGTAAATTCGTTTTCTACATGTAACTTGTCGAAACTTTCTCCTCAAATGTTCCAAAGTAGTTGTAAAAGTAGCAATTGGTGTTGTTACTCGCCCAATTGAGTATCAAAACTTAAAATTAAATATTATTCAAATAAAGTGGGATGGCCCTATGTACATGATGGCCCTAGGTACACGGGTCTCCCCTATATAAAATAATCACTAAAAAAATTATTTTTCTGCGATTATTTTTCTTCCTCTAAACTTAAATGTAAGATATTCGAAAAAAAAAACCTCTAAGCAAAAGTAACTTTTTTATAAAACCAAAAAGGTAAAGCGTTTTTCAACATTGTTTTCTTTAATTCGAAATATGTATGTACATATATGACAACGTTAAATGTAATTTTTTTTTTCAATTTAACCGATTCAGAAGCTGGGAGAGTTGTTGATCGGTTAGAGGGGGAGGGCAACATAAGTCGAAGTAGCAGAAGTCACTGGAGTTTCACCAAGTGTGATTTTCAGGATCTGGAATCGTATTTTGGAGACTGAAAATGCAAAACCGAAGATCAGGGCAAGGTCGTAGATATGCAACAATGCCCAATGACGAACGATATTTAACAGTAACGGCTCGGAGACACCGAAATATGGATGTCACTGTCAGAAATCTGCTCCACACTGTAGCAATAGGTCTGAGGATCTCATCCCTATATCAGCGACCAGTCAGAACTCCATCTCGAATGATATGGAGATCGTTGCGCCCATCAGTGGAGATGCCAGCATAGACCATAAAGCTCCACCGCCAAATCTGACACTTCTGTGCACGAACACAGGATTGTTTCTAGTGCCATGCTCCCTCCAGATGAACATACACTTATTATGATAAATAAAAAACAGATCTCGTCAGAGAAAACAATATTGTACTATTCACTTCTCCTACAATTTACTTCACATGCTATACTGCCTATTGTCTGCTGGCGTGACGAGCCTTACTGTTAATGTAACACATATCATTGGTAGGCGAGCATACAGACCTACAGCGCGGGACTGGTTTCGAATAGTTTGAGTTGGAGCTGCGGTGCCAGAAGCCGAGCGAAGGTGTTGCTGAAGAAGAGTGCCATTCATATTTTGATGTCTCCGAGCCGTTAGTGCTAAATATTGGTTTTCATTGGGCGTTGTTGCACATCTACGAACTTGCCCTGGTCTTCGGCCTGCATTTCCAGTGTCCAAACTATAGAGGAATGCTTTCTGATGACCACAGCGTATTAGTTTTATTATTAGTAAGATTCAAAACATATTTGTCTAGTTCAAAATTTAATCAAAATTTAATTTCTTAGATGTAGAAGTATTATAAACTTGTAAACCGCACACATCTAAGACAAAGATCTCTCTGAGTTACAAAAATTAGTTTGTAGATATTATTTAACAAATAGATTGTATTTCTAACAGAATGCTTCTTATATTTTTAAATCAGGATGTTCAGTTCATTAGTGAATGTTATAACGATATTGAGTGGAGATAGCATTAACCCTTTATCTACTGCATTATGATACAGACAAAAATTGTGTTTGAAACATATATTTTTAGTTACTAAAGTGCATTATTTAAAGATATATATGTTAAAAATTATGCATATCACCTCATCATAATAATTAATGAGAATTTTGTGAGGTCGTACTTTAGTGTACCACTGGTACATACAGGTCGAAAAAATTATTTCGACATGAAAAAAGTGTAGAGAAATATTTACTCTTTATGTTTCTCATATTTTTTTCTAAGATTAGTGGGATATTATTGAAATAATATAGGAATTAATTATAACACACATGAAGATCGTGAAAAATATCAAGCAAAAACAGCAAGTGCACTCCATAAAATCCCTTATGGAATAAAAATGGCTACATGGATCGTCTAATGCTTTGTAGTGAGATTAAAGGAAGGTACATCTGTTCCCTTCTTATAAATATCTTTGGCACTTCTTCTATAAATTCGATTCTATACTCTTTTTAAAGTAATGGTACTTTAAAGTACCGTCAGTAGATAAAGGGTTAAAACAGTACGTTAAATTAAGTACTGTGTCAACTTGAGCTAAAATTTTCGGATAATTTAAGTAGAAAGTTTAGTCATGTAAATGGATTCGGTAATGGACATTAAAGTTTATTTGTGGCTTCCATTTCAATACTATTATGTTTGAAGTATAATTTGCTTTTCATAAAATAGTTTCTAATTATAAATTAACTAGCGGTCTCCTACCACCTAGCGCTCGATTTTTGCACAAATATTTCCAAATTTATTTCTCCTTGCGAGTTCAAATTACTAAGCATAGGTTCACATGATATTTAAAACGAATTTCTTCACCTTTTACATCATAATATGTTTATGTTTTGAAGTCATAGCGTCCCCAAGTATTTAAAAATGACGTCGTAAACCTTTAATTCAAATTTTATAACAAGGTGTCTATTTATTTATTTATATTACTAACTTCTCTGAATGTAATTAAATTCTACATGGTATTTAATTTATCATTATTACTTTTCCCTGACGTATTGAAATTTTGCATAGCAACGAGAAATGTTTATTCTAAAAACAGAAATTGTTTTGTTTCATATATTGAGAATCAATGAACGAATCTTCGAAAATCATGTAAATCATGGATAAAATTTGATTTTCTTTAGTTCAATATACATTGTTGCGAATGTGATGTAAGATTTCCGTTAAATTATCTTTTTTCATTGTTTTAATGTGTTGAAATGCATGCTTGGAAAACATGGAAAAATTTTTACTTTTTTTAATCCAATACACTGTTTTAGTTTTTAACTTCAGTTTTGGGAAACTTGGGCTTTTATTATTAATAAGATAGTCAATTCTTAAATATTTAATGTGTAAGATTTAGTTTAATTCTATAAAATGAAGCTTGATAATTCAAGAAAAGTATAATCCTTAAAATTCTATTCCATAAAATCACTTATTCTTCTCAATGTAAAGCTTGTGACACATTTTATGACTCAAACTAAAGTTCATCGATACAGTATCGAATGAATATCTTTGATTCAATGCCATACAAAATTTTAATTGCAAAAAAATAGAAGAAATGAAATTTATAATTGCTACTATCCTTTAAAAAATGTTGCAATAGTATTATTTATTTTTTTTTTAAATGGACTGTCGTGTAATTCTATTAAATTTGAACATGTCCATTTAAATTTTTATGTGTTTTCAAGAAAATGAACAAGAATGCTTCATTTCAAATCGATCAAAGAAAAACAAACTACGCAAGATGTCCCATAAGTTCAGTTTGCAAACAAGTTATAATACCGCTAACTGTAGCTTCAGTCGGCGGTTCTTACCTGAGGAAAAACATCTTCAACAATAACGCTTTATCTACCAAGTCGTGGATTTTTAAAATGTCTACAAACTTATGAGATACCCTGTATCTATCTATCGTATCGTACTTATCTATCTATCTATATATATATATATATGTGACGAATTCAATTACTTGAATCACATAATAGCTATGAAGGAAAGAGGCTGGCACTCAGTAAATACTCCGGATGAAACCACAGATATTTATTAATCCATCTGGAACATATAAGGTACAGTCCATGATTGTGAGTTGAGCAAATGGATGCAGTGCAGTGCAGACGAATGCGATCACGTGACCCCTCTCGGGCCGTTATTTGACGTAAGTTTACTAAGCAAGAGCACACAAGAAGAGAGAGCTCCTCTATGCGTGTTTTCTCTTAAATACTGGCATTTTTGGCGGGAACTCACACCACTCCTTCCTATGCTTATTGGATATTAACTTAATGATTGACAGCTTAGCACAGGTCCAGATTTCTAGGATTAATTACTATGCAGCTCCAAACCACAAAAAGCTGCAGGTTGCACTTATTCAGCACTTTCTTGTCTTAAAATTGGTTCTCTTTTATGACTTTTGTGTTATGCTCGCGCCTTGTACTAAAACTTACTTTACAGGGGAAACTTTAGAATTAATTTTAAGTTAAGACTTTCTAATGGGATTTTCTTTAAATTATTGCTCACTATTAATTTAAAATAATAAAATAATAATTTAAAAGCTTACCTCTCTTTATCCTTTCATATCCCCCCCCCGCTCCAAGACAACGTTCCCCTGGGCTTGCCTGCAAGTCCATGGGAACTCATTCCGAGGTGGCAGATAGTCCAGGAAAAGATGGTCTGTCTTATTATGTAGAAGGAGAAGTGCGTATATTTTCTCTTTAATTATTAATTTAGTCCCGTTTATTGATTTTTTTTTTTTTCTATAGAACTGCACGTTCCACGTGCTCAACCCTATACATACAATAGTGTCCTAGGAGTAATATAAAAATATAAAATAAAACATAATGTAGCACTCTTATACAATATTATCTTAAAGCAGAAATTTCTTGTTCCCAACTAGTTGGTAAAGCTTATAGTCTTATATTGTTTTTTGTTCATTTGTAATGAACTATGATAACAAGGTCCTGTAAATATGTTTTTTAATTGCTCAGTAAGAAAAATAGTTCATTTCTTTGGCGCAGAAGTCCTTTGGATTTTGCACAGAGTCTTTAACATTACATAAAAATATAATGACGTTGAACAAGATATTACACATCTGCAAGGAATCTATTTTTTAAAAGAAATATACGGAACTTGCAGTTTTCTCTACTGTCCATATATTTGAAAAATGACACTATAAATACATTTGTATCATTTCAGATCATTGACACTTTTTCCTGGTTAATGTAAAACACATTTTCAAACAATTAGATAAAAATACTTACATAAGATACAAACAATAACAATATTAATAACAGCAAAAATTTTTATAAATTATTTACACCTAAAACCAAGTTAATTACTTTGTTTGAGTAATTATTTGTTTTCAAAGTATTACAGACTGCTATAAACTTCAAGTTTGGCAATCCACAAAAATTATATGGTGGGTACATTAACCCTTGAAACTCTGAGAATGTCAAGCCCTTCCAAAAGTAATTTGGGATAAAGGTGGAAACTGGCTAGCTTCTACAGAGAGGGAAAACAAATCAGTTTTCCCGTGTTCTCCGAACACATCACAATGGTGAAGATCAGGATACCATGAGAAAACAGACTGCTTATAGAAAGGGGGCTTAGGAGCGGAGGATCCTCATTTCACAAAACCATCTACATGATATTTAAGAAAAAAAAATTTAAATAAACCGAAAAGGTATATTTGTAAAAAAGAAAAGTTAAGGGCACGCTAGTGCCACTGAGTCAAAGAAAGGAAGGTATGTCTCCCGACATCCCTCTGATTTCTTTAACTCAGCTAGGATCCTCATCCAACATGTATGGGGAAATAGGAAAGCAAAAAAAAAAAAAAAAAAAAAAAAAAACTTGGGACTGGAAGCTGATACCTAGCTAATTTATTCATGACTTAATTTGAAATATTTAGGATTATTATAGTATCTTAACTTAGATGAATGGACAATTTCTGAATTTCTCTTAAAATGAAGGCTGGGTTTGTCTATCTCAAAATTAACGTTAGATAATTGTCTTAAGATTTTATATGGGCCTGAATAAGGTGAACTCAATTTACGCGTGTTTGGATACTGAAATTCCTCATAAATCACTTCATCTCCAACTTTAAATTCTACAGGGAGAAATCGAGCATCATATCTGACTTTGTTTTTATTATGATATTGTATTGTTTTTTCTTTTTCTATTTTTCTAGCTTCATCAACTGAAGGGTAGTAATTATTATTTGCCAATAAGTGGTCATATGGTAATTCTCCTAACAATAAATATTTAGGTGGAAACTGAGTTACTGAATGAGGTGTTGAGTTATACTGATTTAAAACTTCTTCAAGTAATTTAGTCCAGGGAATTTTGTTTGAAGAAGAATTAACTTTACACTTTAAACGCGTAACAATAGTCTGATTCAGCCGCTCGACTTTCCCGTTGCACTCGGGATGATGGCTACTTGTTAATAGGTGTTTAACATAATAATTTCGAAGAAATTTTTTAAAACGGGATGAAGTGAATGCTGCATTTCTGTCCGTTAACAATTTTTTAGGCACTTGAATTTGAAATATTTGTTTTAAAAAGTTTGTATAAGTTTCAGTGGTAACGCTTTTTGATGGAAATCCCCACACATAACGGGTTGCATGGTCCACGACCAAATGCAAATACTTTTTTGTAGAATTATAATAATTAAGTCCACCAACAGTGTCCAAAGACAAACATTCAAAAGGTTTATCTGTTGGTGGTACTTGTTGTAACAAGCCAAATCTTTTTTGTTTACATTTTTTGTTTAATTGACAAATATGACAATGTTTCACAAAACTTTCAATATCTTTATTAATATTAGGCCAATAATACTGGGGTGTAATTAAATTTACCATTTTATAAATTCCAGGATGTCCAAATTGAGTGTGGGTTTTCTCTAGTAGGGATAATCTTAATGACATAGGGACTATTATCTTATACAAACCTTTCTTTTTATTACATTTACATCATCAATTTCAATAATTTTCTTACCATTAATAATTATGTTTTCTTTTTTCTGATTGTCTTTGATTTCATTTAAGTCAAGGAGGTGCACATGGTGTGACACATTTTCTAAAACAGGCAATCGGGATAACATATCAGCTTCAATATTAGTTGAACCTTTTTGATATTGAATTTGGTAGTCAAACATACTAAGTTTAAGGGACCAGCGGAATAACCTTCCTCTTAAATTTTTCACATTTTTTAGCCAAGTGAGAGCCGCATGATCTGTATGTATGACAAATTTTTGACCGTGCAAATAATGATAAAATTTATCTAAAGCATCAATAATTGCTAAACATTCTAATTCAGTAATGGCATAATTTTTTTCATAATTACGTAAGTTTCTAGGTATGATATGGATGTAAAGTGCCATTTTCATCTGCCTGCTTAACAACACATCCCATACCATGACTCGATGCATCAACAAATAAATGACAGGGACTTTTGGGGTCATAGAGTCTTAAAATGGGTTTACTTATTAGAGCATTTTTTAATTTTTGGAATGAATTTTCGCATTTTTGGTCCCAAACATAGGGGACATTTTTCTTTAGCAAATTATTTAATGTAGCTCTAGTTTTTGCATATTGTGGAATAAATCTAGCATAAACATTTACGGATCCCAAAACTCTCTGTAATTCCTTGATATTTTTTGGCGGTTTCAAATTTTTTATGACCTCAATATTGGGATTATCAGGCGTAATAAGTCCATTAGTAATTTCATATCCTAGAAAATTAATTTTTGTTTTGACAAAATTACATTTTGATAATTTTATTTTAAGTTTTCTTTAACACAGATTTCAAAAAGTTGCTCTAAGTGCTTGAAATGTTCTTCTTCTGACTGTGAAAATACAATAATATCATCAAAATAATTACATGCAAAATCTATTTTGTATTTATTTAAGATTCTTCTAATTGTTCGATTGAAGATAGAGGGGGCATTCTTGAGGCCAAAGGGCAGGTATTTCCATTCATATAATCCAAAAGTTGTAGCAAAGGCCAATTTTTCAGTATCTCTTGGGTGGATAAGAATGTGCCAATATCCACTTGCCAAGTCGAGGGTGGAGAAGAATTTTGCTTTAGCTAATTTATCTAATAAAGTATGTATTCGGGGAAGTGGTTCAGCATCGGTTTTGGTTATCGAATTAAGTTTACGGAAGTCAACACATAAACGACTCTTTTTTCCTTCTTCCTTCTTATACACCAGGGTTACAGGTGCCGAATAAAGGGAACAACTTTCTTTTATTATACCTGCCTGTAATAAATTTTGAATTTGGGTTTTAATTTCTTCTTCTTCCTTAGGGGAAGTTCTATATGCTCTGAGTGAAATAGGTAAATCAGAATTTAAATAAATTCTCTGGGGTTCCATACGAATTCTTCCAACATCATATTTTGATTTAGCAAAAATTTTGACATATTTTGATAATAAAGTAGGAAGTTTTCCTTCTCTAGCAGACTGAGGAGTTAGGTGGTTTTCCTTAGTGGCAGGAGTGTACTCTATCTTCTCTACCCTATTATTTGATTGAACATTAACATTTTCATTTCTAATTGTATTTTCACTTTCAGGAAGTAAATGTAAGGTTTGAGAGCAACTTGGTATATTTTTTAACAATGGTAAAATATTGTTATTTTGTGTTACACATTTTTTAGCACAATCAAAAGTTAATTCAAATAATCCACAATGATCTAAGCTAAGGAGAGCATACGGTAAGTTATTATTCAAAATAAACATATCAATATTTTTTGTAATATTACCTATTTGTAATAACAGGGAACATTTTTTGGTAATCTTCAACATCCCTTGTGTTTGTACAACATTAATTGGAGAGATATTTTTTGTGGGAAGTCGATATTTCTGAACAAAATGCTGAGGAAGAATACTTAAACTGCTGCCTGTATCGAAAATTAAAGGAATAGGATTAGAGTACGAGTTTGGATTTTTAACACTTTGACTTGTTCGCTGATTCTTTCTTTGGGTACCCTTCTTTTGAATTATGCGACCGGTCGCGGCAAACTGTCAATATGTGTTATTTACACCTTCTGTCGTACTGTTTCCTACTGTGGACTCTTCTGTGGTATGAGTCGGTTGTTCCTGCTTGAAAGGGCATTCTCTATGCCAATGAAACGCGTTAGGGATGTTAATTTTAGTACATTTACATGGAAAAGGAGGTAAAGGTCCTTGAAAATGTAGTCGTGCATTTGCGTTTGACTGCTGGGGTCTAGGCCCTCGTAAATTGGGTCGGTTATCATGAGTCCTAGTGGGTTGATTTTGATTAGAGTATCCAATATGGGGTCTATTTACATTAGGAAATCGATAACTCCACGGTTGTGGACGGGGGTTGTATTGTCCAGGGACCCTATTGAATACTTGAGAGTAGTTATACTTTGGATACTGATCCGACTTAGGTGGGAGGGGTTCAGCTGATTTTTCCGATAGTTGCAATTTATCTAAGTGATGAACCAAATCCCTCCATTCATTTATGCTTTTCGGGGAATTAACCACCATAAGTTGTTTTAATGTTAATGGCAATCCGTCTGTTAATCCGTCCAACAGGAATTTAGGTTCTAGACCTAAAGCTCGTCCCACTTGAAGTTTCTTGTGGTCGTACTCTATAACATTGTCACCCTGTTTGAATACAATACTTGAAAAATCATTTAAAGAGGTCTCTCCAGGTGTAGTAAATTGCTCATTAAAAATTTCTACGACTTCTTCGCAGTGCATCATATTTAAGCTATTATTAACATAAACTGTTAGGGCTCTCCCCTTTAAAAACCTTTGTATATTCCTAACCTTCCAAATCGCGTCTTTTTTATTTTCCTCACACCACGCGTCAAAATACGGCAACCAGGTCGTCCATAACATTCCATTTTCAGGGCAAAATTCAATAAGCACATTTTCCTCTTTTATCGGTGTGTTTGTAGAAGAGGAAGAGTTATTTATTTCACTTAAATTACCCTGCTCCGTCTCTGAAATGGCACCTAAATTATCTCCACCTGTATTCTCAGGGACCACTGGATCTTCGGGTGGGTCCTTGGCCATCTTAACTTCTATTTTTTAACTTCAAATTTAGAAAATTCAAATTTTTTTTTTCTTTTTTCAAAGAAATTTAACCTTTATGAAATATATTCAAGTTTCAAATAAAAATAAAAATTTAGAAAATAATACAACTTTGTGAAAATATCAATTTTTAAATTAATTATGCAGACATTAAAAACCACCACTAATTTAGATAACTCTTAAACATAATAATATGCAAATTTCAAATAAAAATAAAACTTCAGAAAATAATACACTTTAACTTTGAAAATATCAAAAAAAAAAATTTTTTAAATACTTATGCAGAAAATGAACAATCAAAAATAATTTATATACTCCTTAAATATAATAAAAATTCATTATTAAATATGGGAGAACTGCAAAAATACTCATTTTTAATATAGTAATTAACACACATTAAAAAATACTTATTGTATTATTATTATTACTTTTTTTTATTATTATTAAAGTTCCTCTTTATTTTAAAATAAATAAATCATTTGCTCACTTACTTTCCCCCGTGCCGGAATAAAAAAGAAAAATAAATAAATAAATTGCTACTTCCACTTTATGTCTGCAGTTGTTTATATTCTGTTATCTTTGTTTCTCCATCCAGTGAATGAGGCCACTGACCTTGATGAAATAACACATTTGATGAAGGAAGAACACCATATTAGTAGCCAAAGCACTTGACCTTGATGGATGCAGGGAGAAGAATGTAGCGAAAAACAAAACTTGACACACTTTCTTTGAGATGCAATTCAGTCTCTGTTGAATAAGTTCTTTTGCCTGATTGAATGAATATATTATCCTTTATTTTCTTTTCTTCATTAGGTATTAAAGATAAGGAATGATATTTTTCTTTTGAAAAAGGCTGCCTTTATTCATATAGCTTTAATTTATTATTTTCTTTCCTTCTGCGGATTTAGTTTATTGTTTTTCTTTCTATTGAAAAGGTTTGCTTTTATTGATATAGATTTAATTTAATGTTTCCCGGAGAGGGGTCAGGATCAAACATAATTAATTTTCTTGCAGCCATAACTTGAGTACCATTATTTTCTTTATAGCAGGTGTTCATGCCTGTCGACTTATTTTAATGTGACGAATTCCCTTACTTGAATCACATAATAGCTATGAAGGAAAGAGGCTGGCACTCAGTAAATACTCCGGATGAAACCACAGATATTTATTAATCCATCTGGAACATATAAGGTACAGTCCATGATTGTGAGTTGAGCAAATGGATGCAGTGCAGTGCAGCCGAATGCGATCACGTGACCCCTCTCGGGCCGTTATTTGACGTAAGTTTACTAAGCAAGAGCACACAAAAAGAGAGAGCTCCTCTATGCGTGTTTTCTCTTAAATAGTGGCATTTTTGGCGGGAACTCACACCACTCCTTCCTATGCTTATTGGATATTAACTTAATGATTGACAGCTTAGCTGAGGTCCAGATTTCTAGGATTAATTACTATGCAGCTCCTAACCACAAAAAGCTGCAGGTTGCACTTATTCAGCACTTTCTTGTCTTAAAATTGGTTCTCTTTTATGACTTTTGTGTTATGCTCGCGCCTTGTACTATAATTTACTTTACAGGGGAAACTTTAGAATTAATTTTAAGACTTTCTAATGGGATTTTCTTTAAATTATTGCTCACTATTAATTTAAAATAATAAAATAATAATTTAAAAGCTTACCTCTCTTTATCCTTTCATATATATATATATATATATATATATATATATATATATAACTTTTACCGTTTGTGCATTCTCAATATTTTATATATGCGTAGGAATAATAATAATATTTGAGAAATATTTTATATATAATCGTAATAAAATTTTCCGTTTGAATTAATAAATTTTGAGTAAAACATTTTTCCAGAATTCTTTCAAGCATTTATAAAGTTAAAATATGAAATCTTAAAGGAAAAAAAAAAATCTGTAACATTTAAATTTAAAAATGCATGCTTATTAAATAGCAAGTTTATATTTCTCTTTGTGTGCAAAATACTTTTAAAGATATAGAATAAAATTAAAATACACTAGTTTCATATTTCTAAAATAACTTTTCGTGTGTACATTTTTATTTTTAAAAAATTCATAAAGAGATAGTATTCTTTATAATAAGTGCCAGTATATTTTTTTCTTTCCGAAATGTGTAGATTTTGGAAACAGTCATATCGCTTGTTTTTTTTTTTTTTTTTTTTTTTTTTTATGTTGTATAAAATCCAATTTTTAAATTTAAAACAATAATTTCTTATACAAATACGAATTCTCGGAAATAGTATTTAATGTATACATTTTTTGACAGATTAAAAAATAATATTTTTTTCAAATAATAATTGTTTCAAATAATAATTATTCCCAACTATTATTTTGCAAATCATCTATATAATATTTCTCTAACGTGAACCAGTTCCGATTATACGATAGTGATGTAATTAATAAAATATGCTAGGATAAAAAAAAAAAATATTTATAGATGAACAATATTTAAGCACGCGCACTCCCAATTATCTAATAGGGGAAAATGATGACATTTGTTTGATGAGATTATTTTATGGAAAAATGTATTTTTAAAATTTGCATCTTCAGAATCTTCGCAAGCACCGTTTAAAACCTACCAATACTTTAAAGATAAATACAGAATATGAATTATTATTATAAATTGACTGAAAATTACAATCATAAAAAGTATAATCAAAAAAGGAATTAGTTTATTTTTTATTTTATTTATTTATTTATTTATTTTTTTAAACAGAAAATTGTGCCAAAATAAATAAATAAAAAGTGATCGCCAACATGACAATAAAAATTTAAAAGGCGTCATAGTTATCCTGTATTAAAACTGGAAGAATGAAATCTGGGTCGTCGACCATGAATTTTATTTTAAAACCTTGCTTTGAATGATTTTGGTTTCACTGTTGCACAGTGTTAATTTAGTTCAAATAATAATTTGGCTTTTTGTAAATTCTGTAGTGATAAGTATAAAGGATTTAAGTCCATATTCTTGATTTTTCAGGAGACGAAAAATAAAGTTTAACTAGCTAAAAACAAATCAGAAGAATGGATTAGGGAAAAGGTATTTCGTTGATTTTTACCCTTTATACCATTCAGTGGTTGTCAACCTTCATTTAATAACGGGAAAAATTGAATTAAATATTTTATACCATACATGAATGGTAAATTTCTAAATTGGTCCTTTTTTTTACCAATGGATTTTCTCAAAGACTAAATGACATAGAATTAAATCCTTTATACCAATTGATAGAGAATTTTTTTCTGAGTCTGACTATGTACTTAACTCAAAATCGACATTTTTGGACTTAAATCCTTTATACTTATCAGTACAGAATTAACATATTAATTAGGCACTGAAATTGGTATAATATTTATGAGTTTCAAATTTTAAAGGTAAAAATAAGAAAAGAAATAAAGTGCGGAAGTTTCGCACACAGGTTTGCTAGTGCCACAATAATTCAATAACTTCAAAATGAATTTTTGTTTTCATTAAATAATTTGAATATTTCCTGAACAGTGTAGAATCCTACTATTTTGGAAATACTCATTTCAAAAGTCTGAATTATTAAATTATAAATTTATTTTAAAATAAATTTATGAAAATATATATTTTTAATTGATTTGAAAAAAAGTGGTTTCTAAAATAATTTTCACTGTAATATTTATATCGTTATTTATTTATTTTATTTACAGTATGGAAATTAGCAGTCTTTATATTTGGAGCAATAATTTTACTCCTATTATTAGTACTTTTAATCAGCTACAAGTAAGTCAAACTTTAGTTATTTATTGTAGAATTAATTACATAACAATCATGTTTATATTTCAGCAATGATTTTAAGCGTGCAAATACACACACACACACATATATATATATATGTATATATTAGAGAATTCCTATTTCTTTTGGTGAAGAAGATAAAATATTTACTTTTAACAGTGACTGAAAAATGTATTCTTCTTAAGAAAAAATGTATTATGTACGAAAAGATACAGAATTATTATCGCATTGATTAATAGCTATGAAATTTAAAATTTTAAATTTAAATACTAATTGACAAAAGAATTAAATGATCCAAGCATTGATTATCTTCATAAATGAGATATTGTGTATGTAAATTAGTAAACTTTATTCAGCTCTATGAAAAATGTGAAAAATTAGTTTTAACTGGGTGTTATACAGTTTAGCATGTGCATAAGTTAATTTTTATAGGAATTAAGCAAAGCTTTTTAACCCTTTTCCTACCACTGACGAGTTATCTCGCCCGTCGTCTGCTTGCTATAACTCACCACTGACAAGATAACTCGTTTCCATTGTTTGCTCAATTCTCACTCATGATGTCACCAGGTGTGTGGCAACTAAGCCACACCCTTAGCTAGTAATTAGTTATAAAAACAGGCAAATGATGGCGAACAATATTGGGGGGCAGTGAAAGGGTTAATGAGGAAACTAGACGAAAAGCTCAGAATATAAATTCAGATAAGGCAAACTTCCGGTATCGTATATTGATTTTGATATCAGTTAATACTTGGGAAGGAAATGATTATTAAAATTATCAGTACTTTTAAAATGCATGTATTTTGAATTAGAACTTACAGGCTGCCATAAAACCTAATTGAATTAGGGAAAATTCATTCAGCCAATTATTTGACGAAATTGCAAAAACGGTAGAATGTCCGTTTTAACCTTTTTGCAATTGTGGAAAAGACAAAAAGACATCTTGGAAAGGTATTAAATAATTAAATCTACTAAGATACTAAATGACAAATAAGATGCTAAATAACTAAATATAATTCAATTGGCGGAAATCAAATTATTTCACGAAAGGGAAAACGTGAGAATATATAGGATGAAGAAAATCGTCGTGTAATCCATGCCGAAATGTTTATATCCACGTAATATATTTCAAGTATATCCAAAATTGGGATTGGGAGAACTTTTTAAATGATTTTACGCACATGAAACAAAGATTTTCCAGAATACAGTGATTCAAAATTCACAAATAAAAATAGATCCAGTTGTCATTTTTCTTACTTTATATTGATCACACAAATAAAATATATTTACACTATAGAATATATATTTACAAGAAATAAACTAGAAGCTTTCATCTGAAGCACATTGAAATAATCAATAAACAAGATTATCGGCTTTTAGCCTGCCAAGATTATACAAATGCGATACTTCCCTTTAGGGAGTAAAACGCAATTACCGTTAAAAACGGACATGCTGTTTCAAGAGAACTTTTTAGGCCTTCATTCTCTCAAGAATCCAAGTTAATTCTGATGAATTTTCAGTTTCCATGTCGTTAACAAAAAACCCATAAAAATAAAATAAGTATACAAGTCATAATTACTTCTCTGGCAACTGGAAGCAATAATTGATACCAGTTGCTCAAGCAGAAGGTTCCAGGGGGAATTAAATGAGCATGATGAAATCAATATAATATATTACTCATTATAAATTTCCTAAACAATCGTTAAAAATGAAATATTAAAGTATTAGATTGAACTCTTCATGAAAATTGACAGACATGCACAAAATATCATCATTAATTAAGCTGCAGATGAAAGCAATTTCATATAATTGGTAAACTTAATAAATCCTTCATAAAATTAATTAGACGAATAAAATAATTTATAACATAGGATGTTACCAAATTTTTGCATTATGAAAAGGACAAATAAAAAAAAAAATAAATAAATAAAGTTTACGTATCGAAGGAGAAAATAAATCAGGTAAACCTTTTGACAGTGACATACTAAATCAATATATATATTTATGAATACCCTATAAGTTGTGGATTTTCCATTGTAATAACTAGTTATTTACTCATATTAGGTTATTTAAATTTCTAAGTATTTCATCCTTCTCAATCCAGTATGTTTCAGTAATTGCAAGTTTAGGGAATGACTTGTAAAAGTATTTTAAGAAATGTTACCATGTTTCTTTGAAAGAATTAGGCGTTTTTTGGTAGAAATTTATTTTATTAAAATTTTATATTTTTTCTTTTTAACACAATAATTAAACAATTAATTTTTTTTGTTTGTTTGTTTGTTTCTTTAGACGCTGGGCTTATGAACAAGAACTTGATAGTCTGCTCTGGAAAATCGATTACAAAGAAATAGAAATAAATGAATATACCCCTACAACTAATCAATCGAAGATACCTAAAGTAATTCTTTTTTTACTAATTAATAATTTTACTAGCTAATAATGCATTTATAATATGATTCTTAACAATTAAATTTAATACAAGAATAATCATATTTCACATATTAACTTTTTATTTGGCACGGTTGCTCAGAAGCACATGTCTTTTCATTGGCTCTTATTTGATATCTACATTCCGAAATAACTGTTATTTAGAACTGAAACTGTCGGTTAACATCAAGTTATAAAATAACCAACAGACATAATCTTATTTTGATCTATTTCCGCTGGATGGCAATAAATGTGAAGACCTTCAACTTACACGTTCAAGTTTTACGTATTTTTTTTAATAGATTTTTATATAGATTCTCACTGCTACTGTAATGCAGTAAAACACAGTTTATACGTCTTTCAAGGAATCAATCTAAAGCCATGTATAAATAAGGAGAGACATAATGGAATTTTTAATAAACAACTTTGATTATGAGAAATTTAACTCTGTATGAATAAAATTTTACAGAAAAAGTAATGATTTTATTTTTTTTTTTTATTTTTATTTATTTATTTTTTTTTAAACATAATGCTGATTTATTATGTCATTGTAGTATTTGTATTGAAAATATTAAATAAATTTTAAAATTAAACATTTATCAGGAAAAGAGAAAAAATATAATAATCACATTTTCATCGCCTACGTTAAGCATAGCTGCTGGCTGTTCTGATTTTTTGATACAGGAATTTTCATTATAAAAAATTTCGCCTTATTTAGTCATGGATAACTGCTACAAATACTTTACCTGTATACAAAAATCGAAACAATTAGCAGCAATGTCTTAAGTATCAATAATTGTCTGTGAGCTAGTTATCTCATTTTAAAGATCACACAAGGCCTAGCAAAGACAATCCAGCACTATTGCTATTCGATAATCACATGTTACACTGTACATTAAAGCAGTTAATTTTTTCCGGTATAATTCATGCTTTTACATTACCACCTCACAACAGCCTTAAAACTCCGCTACTGATCGCTACATCCATAACAACCTCAAGATTTTTTACGCATCGGAATGGGAAAAATGGATGCGTATTCATCCTGGTCGAGTGATAACAGTTTACCGAATTGCTGAAATTTTGACTGTGGCTTATCTGACAGCAACTACTCCCACAAATGTCATACAGAATTTCAAGATATCAGGAATACAACCATTAAACCCGGACATTTTTGGAGAAGACTATTTCTTTCAAAGTGCAGTAACAGAAAGGCCATTGCTGGAAACTCGAGATGAACAAAATTTCCCAGTTGATGATTCATTACAAAACTTTGCTTGTGAGGAAAACGCTACATATGCCATGGCTCACGTCGTTGGCGACGATAATGGGGATCAGACTAATGAGGTGGTAGAGCAACTTCAGTCTGGAGAGGGTATTGAGAAGTCCAATCAAGAGCAGAACAAAACTATCAATGAAACATCAAAGGAAATTAGTGTTCTAGCTAGTAACAACAATGTTCCGGGCAATTCATCACTGTCCTAATGCACAACAAAGGAAATATCGAGCAAATTGCAGGGCGAAAACACGTCATATAAAGATAATCAAAATATTTTGAGAGAAAGAGCGCATACACAACCTGCCTGCATTAAAAATAAAGGAGCCTCACATATCGCTTGCAGATTACCCCACTACCACTAATAAAGAAGCCTCACATATCGCTTGCAGATTATCCCACTACCACAAACTAAAGTTTTCTCAAGATCTGACAGCAAAAGAACAAAATCAGACATTTTGAGTGAGTCTCCATACAAGTTTGTTCTCGAAGAGGATTCGGCCTCTTTTAAACAATCACCAAAGAAAAAGCCAAAAAGGATTCCAAAACTAACTACTAAAGGGGCTAAAAAACGGTTTCAAGTTTCAAAGAAGACACCCAAAAATAAAATATGGAAATATCCACCATGTGTTGAAGTATATTTAGACCCCCCCCCCAGACGAAGACTAAATAGGATGTTCCAAATGCGAGGAGTGGTGACATGAAGCTTGTACGAGCTATGAAGGTGAAATAAACTTTATTTGTGACCACTACGAGTAACGTAGGCACGAATTTTCTGATCATTTTTCCTGTGTACTCATATCCAATAGCACTTGTAAGAGCACGCAATTCTTACTTTTGTTATTCTTTTATTTTTCCAAAGATGTGGTATATTTTTGTCACGTTTTATGTTATTTTATGAAAGATGTGTTAATTAAGAACAAAATAAAAGTTAAGCTGATTATCTAGAATTATATATTTTTTTATTTTAGAACAGTTTGAATCTTAAGTGCATACTCCTAGACTAACCTACCCTATGTAAATATTTAAAAATGAACATCTTACTCTTTTTGTTGCATTTTAATTTTAAGTTAACGTGAATACTAAATTAAAATTTATTTTTACACCAAGCGGGGCTGGACTGGGTCCCATTTTATTACTTTTACTTCTCGCCAGGCCGAGCCGAGCTCGTTTCTATATTTTTATTAGGTTGATTTCTTTAGAAATCCATCTATTGCAATCACTTCGTTAATCTATCTATATATTTATATATCATGAAAATTTTGCCATCGCGATAACTCCCGAAATAATACTCTAAATCGAACCAAATTGTACATCGAACTTATCTTATAAATATCTTAGACAAGTTCGGTTACCAAGTTGCTCCGCCTTTTTGTTCTTAAGTAGCAGCCACTTAAAATTTCAAATCCATATTGTAAAAAACGTATTTATGGCCGGATTTGCTCGAATTTTGATATAATATAGACCACATAATGGTCTCAATCAAATTTATTAATGAACTTTATCCGTCATTTTTAACAAAGTGGTGGATATCTTAAATTAAACTGAGCCACTTGAAATCCGACTACCTCTTGAAAATTTAACATCACGATAACTTCTGAAATAATACTCCAAATCGAACCAAATTTGAACAACGAATTTATTTTACAAATATCTTGAATGAGATTGTTAACCAAGTTGCTCTGCTATTCCGTTTTTAAGTGAAGAACACTTGAAAATTTCAAATTCCCATTGTAAAAAGCATATTTAAGACCACATTTTCTTGAATTTTGCTGTATACATAGATCATATATAGGTCTCAACCAAGTTTGTTAATGAACTTTATCCGCCATTTTTAACCAAGTGCGGATGTTATAAACTAACAGGTACAACTTAAAATCATGCTATCACTCGAAAATTTATTATCACGATAACTTTTCAATTCTGATTCAATTCTATCTAAAGTTAGATAGTGAATTTATCATATAAATATCTTGGATGAGCTCACTAGACAACTTGTTCCGACATTTTGTTTCCAAGTTGCAGTCACTTGAAATCTCGCTGCCACTTGAAAATGTGCCATCACGATAACTTTTAAAATACTAAACTGATTCAAACCAAAGTTGGATAATGAACTTACGGTTCAAATATCTTGGATAAGTTCGCATGGTAACTTGCTCCGCCATTTTATTTCCAAATGGCAGCCACTTGAAAATTTGTCATTATAATTTTTTACTACTGAATCAATTCGTATCAAATTTGCGTAGTGAATTTATCATTCAAATAGCTCAGATAAGCTCGCTGGCCATTTCACTGCGCTTTTTTGTTTCCAAGTGGTAGCCGGTTGAAATCACTCTGCCACTTGAAATTTCTTATCACATTAATTTTTGAAATACTGAATTAGTTTGAGCCAAAGTTGGATAACGAACTTATCCTACAAATACCTTGGATGTTTTCGCTGGGCAAGTTGCTCCGCCATTTTGTTTCCAAGTAGACGCCACTTGGACTGTCATTTGAAAATTTGTCATAACAATAATTTTTGAAATACTGCACTAATTCGAACCAAAGTTGGACAGTGAACTTATGCTTAAAATATCTTGGATGAGTTTGCTAGGCAACTTGCTCTGTCATATTGTTTCCAAGTGACGGCCATTTGAAAATTTGTTATCTCGATAACTTTTGAAATATTTAATTAAGACGAACCGAAGTACAAAACTGAATTTATTATTCAGATATCTATGATTTCGATGGGCAAGTTTATCCCCGATTTTGTTTTTAAGTTGCGGTCACTTGAGCACTGCCACTTGAGAATTTGTTATCGTGATAACTTTTGAAATACTCAATTTATTCGAACCAAAATTGGACAGTGGACTTATCTTACAAATATCTTTGATTAGTTCACTGAGCAATTTGATCTGTCATTTTGATCCAAGTGATGGCTACTTAATTTGTCAACGCGATAGCTTTTGAAATTCTAAATTAATTCAAACTAAATTTGAACAGTAGACTTATCGAAATACAAAGAATTTTAGAATTTTCTTGTAATACAACTTCCAAATAGCAAAATGCATTCTCTATTAAACAAACTTTTCTTTTTAATTTTTTTTCACTCTATATCTCCAAATATTCCCTTTCTTTCCACATATTTTATAACGCATAATGAACTGAAATTGGACTTTCTAGGAACTATTCTGAACTTGAAACCTTGGAAACACTAACTGAATCGGAAATTTTTGACAAAATAAAAAGTGAAAACAGTATAACTATAGATTGTGATGAAGGAAAAAAAAAAAAATCAAACTACCATGATGAAATCAAGCAAGCCTTCTGATATAATAAAATCTTTTTAAGCAATTTTCAAGTTTAAAAAAATAATAATAAATAAATAAAATAAAAAGCCTTGCCTGAAGAAGATTTTTTAGGTTTGCAAAGATGCCAGACATAATATGATAGAAAATAGTTTTCATGATAAGGATGTAGACAAAATTAAGACTTTTTCAGCAATCAAAATAAAGGATGCACATAGCGTAAATTTTGAAAATTACACAACTATTAAAAGTTGTATAAAATAAAACATTGAAAGAATATAATTTCATATACATATACTGTAGTTTCATGTGGGAAAAAAAAAAAGAACATAAAAAAAGATGAATGAATGTACTTTCCCACTGTAAAGTATTTTTATTTATTTTTTTAACAGAATAATTGTAATATAATTTGTAAAATGAAAGTATAATTTAATAGATTTTTATATGATATTCAGTGTTTATGAATTTAAAATTTGTTTTTATATATAATTCAAAATACTATAAAAGGTGAATATCTGTTCCCGAATCTTCTATATAAAGAACATTTTAGCTCATTTTAGTTATTTCTTTAAATAGACATTCGACTGTACATGCAAATTTATATATTTTATTTTGACAAAGTTTTATTTTTTGCATTTTTCACCAAAATTTATTCTGCATTTATTCGAGTATAATGTCATTGCTATTGACGCAACGTGCTTTTAATATTAAATTATTATATAAAGTAACCATGTTTCTCGCGCCTATCATTGAAGACGATTCCAAAGGCGTGGAGATGTGCCAAATTAACAAGCAATTCAAAATTTGGTAAGCACCCATTCATTCTTCGTTCCCTTATCGCTATTTTCTCTCAACCACAAGGGTTATCATCTCTATTTTAACACTGGATTCATTGAGGATACACACCAGATCTGGCAACAACGGATACTTGTGTTGCCAGATTTAGGGACTTTTTTAATTCGTTGGACACCAATAAATTTAGTGAGTGATATTTAATATGCATTATAGACGCTTAATATTCGTATTAAACAGGCAACCATTACAATTAAAATTTATTGGTGGATGTTGATTAAAAATAATCCTCAAATCTGTCAACACTGCTTGCACAGAGACTTCCTTGGTCGCAAGAAACGTGGTTAAAGAATATGTGAGATTGTCGTTATCGCTTCACGAACTGCTATACACACCCTAACAACACACTTATCCACATTATCCACAGTACATCTTCAGGATGTTTCTGGGATGTCTTTTCCTCCTGAAGACATCTTGAAGATATCCTGGGAAGAAGATGTGTTGTTATGCAGTAAAACGCGAAATGTACCAAAAGATGTGAAATAACTTAAATATTCCGTGTGAACCATTTAAATCAAATTATTCCAGCTATTTCTAATGGTATCAACTTAAAATGTAAAATGAGTACAAGATAAGTAACATAACGTACTTCTTAAAAGAAATAAAATGTCCGCCTTGAGTAGTTGGGCGGTAAATACAACTACCGACAGCGAGATAGGTTGAAAAAACCTTAAAAATCAAAATAATAACGTAATCGCCTGAAATGAGGTTTTCAGCGATTTTAGTGGAATGTTTATAGTATTTATTAAAAAGTGGTGTGAAAATAGTGATTTAAAAAAAAAAAAAAAAAAAAAAAAGATATTGATCAGCGAAGCGGGCAAAGCTTTCTAAATTTGTATTGGATTATCGTTTTCGACAGACGTACAACAAGATAAAACTTCCTGTAGTTAAAAGTAAAATATCATCCGTTACATCAACATGCCTTCATTTTACAAACACATGTAATCCTTTTAATTAGGTTATTTATTACATTTTAGTGATAAAAAACAAATAGAAGTAGCAAAACCTTACATTAGTATTTTAATTGGGTTTTACTTTATATTCAGAAAAAAGTGATTACTGTGCCAATTCTAAAATCTGAACAACACGAAGAATTACTTAAGTTTTAATCTTTTCATTACGAGGTGCGTTTTTGCTGTTAATTTAGAGATTACTGATTCAAAATATAACATTTTTCTTGAATTAGCTCTTTTATTTAGAGCAGGAAGAAAAAGTGAAAAAAGAAATTGTGATCATTATGTCCAATACTGGGAAAATATCATCGGAAGGCTTAAAGCAATGACAGTTTCAAAACGGACAGACAAGGAAAATAAGTAATTAATCAAATAATTAAAGGGA
The DNA here is from genome assembly GCA_963930645.1 of Salticus scenicus. NCBI lineage: Eukaryota > Metazoa > Arthropoda > Arachnida > Araneae > Salticidae > Salticus > Salticus scenicus. The sequence continues at coordinate 205,024,696 of OZ005653.1, read as the reverse complement.
CTGTCGACATTAAAATGTTCTTTTACTTTCTTAAAATTAAAAACTTTTGCAAACGTGCACATTAAAGTAAAACACATATTAATAGCAAATCACACAAAAGTAGTTTTTTTTTTTTTTTTTTTTTTTTTTTTTTAACTACTGCCATTTTTAAGCGTTCCTCTAAAATAAGTTACATTTAAAAATGATTTTGCGTATTTGTGCTTAATACTTTATGTACCGCCCGTTTATCAGTAAGATGGGGCTTACTGATCAATAAATAAATAAATAAATAGATAAAATAATACCCCGAAGACAATGTGTTAAAATTAAGAAATTTTGCATACCTGTACATTAAAAAAAAGTATTAAATATATTAAAATTTCTTCAAAACTATTTAAAATGCAACATTGAAATTCAAAATTCTAATTGTTTGGGAAAGTTTTTTAACTGTTCCAGCTTTGCAAATTTTAGAATAAGTCTTATAAAAATTATATTGGAAACATGTTATAAGCATTTAAATATAACTGTGTATTCATTTTAGTTTGAGTCTTAATTTAAACTTTGAAACACACTTTTGAGGTTCGATAACAGATTTCCCGCAAAATTTCACCACTCAGATATAAAATTATTTCTTTTAAATATTTTGCAATGTTGGGAAATAAAATTTTTGTTTTTACTTTTTTTAATTTAAATAATTCTGAAGAAATATTAATATATTTAATAGTGTTATATTTTAATGTACTACATACAAAACTTCTTCGTTTTAAGACGGTAATTTACAAACAAGATTTATAATGTTCACCGCTTCTTATGAATAATAAGTGAAATATAACAGTGGAATCTTAATTAACAATCCATCTAAAATTACACCACAAATCATTTTTTAACAGGAATTCATTTTAATAAAATTCTTTATTTTACATTTATGTGCTGCTGCTAAAAAATAAATGAATGAATGAATAAAATAAAATGAATTTAACCATTTATGGAATTCAGTTGACATCAATTTCAAAAAGTAATCGTTTAAAATGATAATGATTATGATTTTTAAAGAACAACATTTTAATTTTTCTTAACCATATATAGTAAAGAAATTATTGTTTCTGAGATAAATTTTCAAAGCTGACTAGAAAACATATCCAATTTTCATTCATGGATTTCAACAAAAATGGTATCGTTAGGTAGCTCTTGCTGTGAGAATCAAGAAATGCACCAAACGAATCATTTACATTTACAAGATATGGACTATTTGCGTGTATTATGGACTATTTGTCTGCAAGAGAAAATTATTAGCAAGATACGGCAAGCGCTCAATGGTGGGTAGTATGACAGCATAAATCCGATGTTTATGTAATTTAACGACTTTTTGTTGACGTACTTGATTTTTGTGTATTAACAAAAGGTCCATATGTTAGCTTTCTATACAAGCAAAACCAGACATGGTTTTAAAGTAGACACTCCAACAGCAGAGTATGTATATAAATGATCAGCTTCCTTTCTCCTTTTTCTTTCTTTTTTTTTATTATTTATGTAAGTTTATTATTTGTTCCAGGTATTTGAAACACTCGTGTTGAATATTTTTATTTGGAAAGTACTGTCACTAAGTATAAAACTAGAATCCCGTTCCTGAAAAAATTTCACTTATTGAATCCATTTTGCATTATATCATCACGTAAGGAAAAAAAAAAGCCTCATATCTTGTAAACGGTTTGTTTTGAAAGGGTATTTTTTGTGTATATTTTATCTTCATGGAAATGTGTGTTGAATGATATAATCTTGGTTATAAATGGCAATTGACAGTTTGGAATGATCTCCAATGTTGCCAACTTGTAGAACTTTTTTGTTGAACAGCGACTACTAATTTCTAATTGTAATGTTTGTCTAATTGTTCGTCTGGTTAACCGAATATAAAACATCATTTTTCCAATTTAGTAGTAATTATTGAATTAAAAAGTTTTAACGAATTGGCAACACTGATAATTTTTAGGAAGTTTTTGCCGTAACTGCATGTGTATCACATGGGGATGTTCCTTGAAACTTTTCATTCATAGCCGACAAATCGTTCATACACAGGGTTCATATAAAAAGTTCTAGCGCGTTACACATATGGAAATTTTTGTTGGTACATTTTAATATTTTTTTTAATTGCCCTAAACATGATTAAATTAACATGTGTTTTCTATATGCACATAAGCATGCTTATATAGAATACGATTGGAAAAAATTCCTCATTCGTTCATCAGGCCCACACAAAAGAATTTGAATATATTAGGCAATAATTTGAAATTGCTTGAAGTTAAATTTAATTTGATTTATGAAATATTATTCTATGTTCAATGTAAAACATATATGGCCCTATGTGGTATCATTAAAGCTCGAAAGCCGTTAATGTGCAGATTTCCTAGCTAATCTGCAGATTAACTAGGCTGATCCATTAAAGTACGGAATCAATAGTTTTCCGCATTTAAACTAGGTAATCTGCACATTAGCGGCTTCCGTATCGTTAAAGTTCAAACTTTTATTTCTCTAATTTCCTTTCCCCTCTCCCTCCACTTTTAGTTTGGTGTCGTCGATTAATTTTATTTCTCACTAGTCGCCTTCGGCGGCCAGCTGGTTCGCGATCCTTGAAAAATCCGACCACACGAAACTCCCGCTCGGCGGCACCTGCAGTGCCCTTTCAGGATCTACAACAGCTTATTGACATAAAATGCAAATAGCTTAGTTGAAAATTTTAACTGTATTAAATTCCCTCTCAGATTCCTTCTTCCTTCTTTCTTCTTTCCTATGTTATCCTATGGAATTTTTGTTGCTTCGTTTTATAAGGATATCTCGTTTGAAAAGTGAAGTTTTTCATAATCTGTTTTCTGAATTCTACTCTTTAAACAGGTCACCTTTTAGCTTAGAGAGCAATTTAAAAATAATAATATTAAATTTTTTAAATATTTCTTTTAGAGAATAAAAATTAGAATCTTCAGTTTAGTTAGAGAAATAAAATATATTTTATTTTATTGCCGGCTAAGTGAAAAGGCGACATACTCAAACAGTAATTTACAAATAACAGAATTCAAAAACTCCATTTTTTAATGAGATATCCTTATAATATGAAGCAACAATAATTGCATCCGATAACTTAGGGAGGAATAAAGAGTTAATCTAACTCATGTGCAGCCTTAAAGTATAAGAATCTATTTTTAAAGAAATTCAAAGCAAAAGAAAGTAATGTGAGTGTCACGCCCTATTATTATTATTATTATTATTATATTTTTTATTTATTTATTATTTATCTTTGCGAAGTATTCGAATCCTTTTTTTCTGCATTGTTTAAAAATTTAAAGAATAGCATTTTTAAGATATCTCTAAATTTCCTTGAATTTGATTTAAAAGTCTCCAGATTAAACATAGAACAGACGAAATATTGGAAATTTTAACTTGCGTTACTAGCAAAAATTTGGAAAATAAAGTCTATTAGAATATGCGCATCAATAGTGATCCTCAGGTGTTTGTAGCAACTGTATCTCCAGAACTACTGCTCAGAATTGTATATAATTTTATATGTAAATGCACCTTGACCTAAATTAATGCCTGTCAACTTTTGGTGTCAACTGCTCAACAGGTGGTGCTGATATGCAGCGAATTCCGCAATTTAAGAGGATGCTATATCTCAGGTTCTATTGCGTATAATCAAACAAAACTTGATGTGTAAGAAGGTCATTATGAGAGACTCTGCTGATTCAATTTGAATGTTTATCGGCCTACAGTTGGCGCTACTATACAAGCGATTTCCGCAATTTATGAGAAGGCTATATCTCAGGGACTACTGTACAGAATTGCATAAAAATTTATATGTAGATGTACCTTCACATAAATTAATTTCTATCAAATTTTGGTGTAAACCGCTCAAAGGTGGCGTCGCCACACAATGATCTCTGCAATTTAAGAAAAGGTTATATCTCAAGTTCTATGGCGTGTAATCAAGCAAAACTTGATATGTAAGAAGGACGTTACGCTGATACAAGTTAGAGGCTTTTAGACTAATAGATGGAGCTGCTATACTGGAAATTTCCTCGTTAACGGGAAGGCTGTATTTCAACTTGTATGACATAAAACTGTACGAAATTTGATATGTGAGATAACCATTATAAAAACGCATTTTTTAAGATGTTATTTATATTTAATTTTTAATAAACAAATATTTTCGCTAAAATATTAAATGCTAATTTGATTCCTTACTTTACATTATTTGCATTGAGAAGAAAAAGAAGATAGAAAATAAACAATAAAATAGTGAGAGAGACAGAAAGAGAATGAACAATCTAGATTTCCATATCAAATCAAATTCGGAATTGGAGAAAAGGCGTAAAGTACTTTGTTCCTGACGGGGGTCCCTCGACCGCACATACTTTTTTTTTTTTTACTTTTAGATACTTTTATGCACTTTAATCATGTCTGTTTTCCTCATTTGTATACACAGATGTTTCGAGGAACAGCTGTGTTTATAAAAAACCTATACAAATAATTTTATACACAATGAAACAACTGGATAAACTACAAATATATGAAAGTGTTAACAATGTATTTTAACTTCCTCTTATCCATGTTTGATAGACAATGTACTATCTTTGGGACAAATTTTCGAAATTGAATTTTTGCTATATTTACACGTTTTCAGATCGCCTGAAACCAAGAATCCGGTTTTTAGCTATGGGTGTGTGTGTCTGTCTGTGAATTGTTATCAGCATAACTCAAAAACAAATATAAATATAAGAAGTTCAAATTCATCAGTATTCTAAATCTGTATTATATAGAGGTTTTATTTGAAAATTTTTATTGAAAGCACGAGTAGTTTGTGAAAATGGTTATTCAAAAGTACTCAAATACATTACGTCAGTGGGTGAAATTTATTGCATGTTTTAACTTCATTAGACAGCACAAAACAAAATGAAAAATATGTATACTTAAGCCTAAAGCAGGTTTCATGTAGAATATCGTAGGAAAAGGATTGTTTATAGGGTCACACAAAAAAAATCAACTTTATCTGGAAGTCCTCTCCCCCTGGAGTACATTTCAAGTTTTGTTATGCATTTCTGTTACTGTGCTAAATTTCAGTACATTATGAGGTGTGTATACAATTTATAGACAGTTACAAGGCTACACAAAATACATTCTTTTGCGAATACATTATTTTGTAGAGGATGTAATTCATAAAAGGGTTTTGTTAAATTATACCTTGCTCAGAGAAATTTCTTGATATGATAATGATATAAATGAAAATCTCTTTCTCTTGTTTATATGATAGACAAAATATTGGGAGGTTCAGTTTTTCGACTTTGAGGTTTTGCTGTAATTGCGTATTTTGGGATCCTCTGAATAGATATCAAGTTTTTAACAGTTAATCTTTCTGTTTTCAGTATGTAAAAAGAAATAATTTAAATATATAGATATATGTATATATATTTAATTTCAGATATTTTAATCTTTATTTTCTTATGAATTTAACAACCAGAAAAACTGGAATTCTGATACCAAAAAAAAAAAAAAAAAAAAAAAAAAATAATAATAATAATAATAATAATAATAATCTGAAATCAGGTGAATTACCTGAACGCAATCACCCCAGCCTATATATAGGACACAAATTATCTCGAGCTGTAACGATGGGATTGGAATTATTTCTCTAGGTTAGCTTAATATTGATGTCTTAAATATAACTCAAAATAATTTTACTCATTTTTATACTTTAAACTAAGTTGGGCGTTGATGGGTTAAATTGTACTGTGAAGTTGTTCCTTCACATATATGTGTTTTAATTATAACTTTAAATAAAGGCAATAAATAATTATTATATTTTCAATAAATTAAATAGCTAATAAAAATAGATAACTAAATTCTAAATTACTTTTATTTATTCGCTTTTGTCTATAATAAATATCTTAATTCTAATAATACTTTATCCCTTATGCTATTATTAAATCGTCTGAGAACAAAAACATATTCCTTTTAAATGACATCTCTCAAAATTATAAGCTCTTCTAAATCATTTAATAAATAAAATATAAAAAAATATTATTTACAGTCATAAGCCGTTGGATACATAATTACATTTTCATTCCTTTAAATTGCGTATGTTTATTTATTCGAAGCTAAATTAAGCAATACATTTCCGTTCTAATATCATTAAAGAGTAATTTATATTTTTTTATCACGGGATGTGCAATAAATCCTAGTCTGAGTGTCTCCCTTGAATAACGGCCTTCTGGCGATAAAGTTTGGCATTGAGGATTGGCGTTAGTTTTTTAACGGTCGTGCTAAGTTCAAAATATTTACATTAAATTATTCTACAAACAAAGGAATATCTTTGGCTATAAATTTGGCACTTTTTCAAAATTCTTGGCGTAAGTCAACAGTCTGATCTTAATGGCAGTAGAGTCAACTTCAGAATTCGCTCTACAACTGTTGATTGAATAACATGTAACCTCGTAGCTCTCTCTCTCACCCCTATCTTTTGCATTCTCGTAACTTATGGTCATGCTGAAATTACACTATTAATGTACTGTTCATTTTCTTATGAAACTCTACAAAAGAAAATAAATATGTTTTGCTGCGAACTATTAGTTCTTTTTGTTTCAACGGCCTTCTTTTTCAGCTATAAGGACCTGGATAATTAATGGGACCTTTCTACAGTTGAATCCCAGGAATTCTAATGGACACACTTTGGTGCTAGACCAGCGACCAACCAGTTCGAGATGCATTGGTGAGAGAGAGGGGCATTTTTGTTTAAAATGACTTTATGAGTTAATATAAAATCATAGCAATTTTTTTAAGGAGATAGAAACTTATTTACCGCGATGGTTTTTAATCTCAATTGAAGGATTTTGATCTACATGACTTGTCGTCGCTGTATTATTTTTAAATTGTGAGAAAAATCATTGTGGATGTCACTGATTGGAGCACACTATGGATTGGACGCATCGTATCGGCAGTTTGTCCTCTTCTGATCCTCTCATCGTGAAATACTTTTTGCTGTGTATGGGACAATACGCCGAGAATAGCAGCTTGTGTTTATGGGTTACGCTCGACCCATCAGCTCTCCGATATTTCTCTCTGGAACGCAATATGTTTGCGAGAGCCATACAGTGTTTCGTCTATCTCCTTTAATGGACTACCGGCGCTGGTCCTTTTCGACTCTAGTCAGAGAACTTTTGATCTCATATTCCGCGACTCTGTGCTGGCCGGCCGCTGTTTCTGCTTTTCGCCAAAAAATGCTTTGTGATGCAGTCCCCGCCGCTTTTTCTACTGTGGCCTTTGTGGTTTCATAGCTTGTTGTTTCATCCTGTGCTGCTTCATATGTTCTCTGCTACAGTCTCTTCAAATTTAGTACTCGTCTTTTCGACAGTTTTTGTTTTTTTCAAGTCCTGCTGAGACATAATATTCATACGGGAAAGAACGATGTCCGCTTATGATTTTTTTTAATAAAGAACATATACATGAGATAACATTTCCGTGGACACTAATGGAATGTTATTTTTGTGCATGGCGAATCGAACATTAATTTTTGTGAGGAGAAATATCACTTAGAACTAAGGCCTGAAAGATTTGTAAAATTTTGCGTCAAGTGAAATAAATCATTAAATATGCACCTATTCATCAGGACACAAGGTCTTGCTAAAATGAAGGGGTAATTGGAGAACCGAACGCGGAGAAAATCATTTCCTATCTTATTAAAATTAATAAAAATAAAGTTTTATTTTCAGGTCAAGATTATGAAAGGTTGGTGAGTGTTTTGTATATTTTTTTTTCACTCTTAAGTATCCTTGTTGATACATAATTTTTTTCTTGGTGCATCATTAATTAAAAACTTTTTAGATAATACAAACAACAAGGATGCTTAAATATTGTCAGATTTCTGTATATATATTTTTGTTTCTGTTTCCATATAATATATTTTTGTTTCCCAATTTTAAAAGTAATAATAATAATGATAAAAAAAAAAAAAAAAAAACTTGTTTTTTTTAAATTTTATGTGTAATATATATATATATAAATTTACATATTATAGTATTTTATATTTTTCATATTCATATTTTCCTTACCGATATATAATGCGTGATGATAAATTTTTAGAAATTTCTTGATTTTTCATTCATAATGCAAAAAAAAAGGGGGAAAATAATAATAATAATTTTTTTTGTGTGCAATTTTTATACAAATTTGCATTACCTTTCAGTATATTTTTTATTTTCATATTCAGATTTTCCTTTTGAAAAATGTTTATTATTCTGTTTATTGTCAATAATTGAATTTAATTATTTTTTTTAATTTTAGAATTAAATTTTGAGTTATTTCTCATGTTGGTGTTTTCCAGGCAGGTTGGAAATACACATACATATACTTTTGGGAGATGTGTCGCAAAATTTTGCTTTGATATCAGTCGGTATCTTGACACCTATTTCTCCTCTTTTTACACACATATATTTTTTTTTTTTTGTTCACTGATTTTAGCCTGCTTGGAACTGCCATTGTATAACAAATTAATGAATAAATAAAATAACTAGAGTGATAATTTCAGTTATTCTCATACTTTTGTTCCATAAATTTATATGTTTTTTTATTACTTTTTAAGGTCATAGTTTAAAGCAAAATTTAGCAATATATTTTAGAGAACTTAGTTGATATTTTTTTTACTTAATATGTTACATAACTTTCACACCTTTACATAAATTATTGAGATTCATTTTTTTTAATTTTAAAGATAATGGGTTTATTTTTCTTATCATGGTTATATTAAATCAAGTTTTTTTTTACAATTGGTTTCTTAAAGATAAGGGCTGTATAATCTTATGCATCACTGTGTTTCAAAACCTAACTGTCAAAACACTACACTTTTCTCTAAATACCATTATTTATCCTTTCATTTAAAAATAGTTAAACAAGTAAATAATTTAGGTTTATACATTTAATTTAAGTCCTTGAATTAAAAGAGGCACAATTAATATGTTAGGATTTAAGTTTATGTAATTTTGTGCCACAATGTGCATTAGTAGCGCTGCTAATTGCACTTGTGTTGTTGGCATTCAGTGTTTTTTTCCTTATCTTGAATTACTGGTCAAATTTTTCTTGGTGAGGGGATCTGCATTGATTGTCTTTGTTTGCATGATTTTACATTAAACTTCATTTAATTTGAGTATTCCTATAATTAACTTACATTTTTACTATTTAAATTTTACACAAAATTTAACATATTTTACAGAAATCGAATGATATTATTTTTCTTTAGGGTACATTTTTTTTTCATTGTTTACTAATATTGTTTATATAAAAACATCTTTCTCACAACGCATAGGTACATACTCACTTACACAGTGACAGAATATATAAATAAAATAAAATATTGAGGATAAATATTTATTAATTGATTGTATCTCCAACAATTTTCATTTTTTAACACTATATGTATTCAGGACAATACGTAAATCCAGTACATAATATATTTTATGAATCTATACTGGCCGTATCTTGTTGCATGCAAGTGTCCTCAATAAATTTAACACACAATTTTTCAAATTTACATATTTCTTTTCTAATTTTTTCGGATATTATGTACATTGACTTTCATGTAAACCTAACAAATTTGTTAGTCTTGAACATAAGGTTCAATGTTTTATTTATTATACTTACCAGGCATTCTTAAATAATCATGTACAATCACTTATACAGAAAGAGAATTGGTTGTATATCTTGGATACCTAAACACATAAACATAATTTTATTCTAATATTATTTTTGGTTGTCGAATTTTTTCTCAAGTTTAATTTTTATAATAACATAACACAGTATTTTCTTTGCCCATTTTAACTAAAATGTTACATTTTAACACAAATGTTTTAATTATTTTTTTCTAATTTCATAAACTTTGAGAAATTTTATAACACATTATATTTTTTTGTCGGTTAGATGTTATCGCATAAATACAGGTATTATTATGCTGGTCGTAGTCCAGTCAAAATAGGAAAAATAGAAGAAAAAAATCGTGTAGTTTTGAAATTTTGCATACTCATAGCCGAGGGGGTCCTGAACAACATACTAAAAGTCCCCGCCCGTGGGGGGTGAGCGGGGGGCAGGGGGGGGCATTTAAGGGGGGCAATTTTCAGTTTTTATTAAATATCTTAAAAACTATCGCATATAGAGAAAAAATGTCAATTACAAAATTAATCTACGTAAAATTTCCTACAAAAATGTATGCTACATTTTGTTTGTACGATCATTAGTTTAGAAGATATAGGGAGATGAAATAACACATTTTCTTGAAAAATTCTTTTTTGCAATAATAAAATCAACTAAAGTGTGCAATTAAAAGGGTTCTTGTCAAATATTTTCTAATGTAAAAAACAAATATATACATAGGGAATATGCAAGGATAATACAGCATGTTTTGTAAGTTTTAAATAATTTTAAGGCTAGTAGGCGCAAGTGGCGGTTTGAGTAAAAATCTGGATAAGTCCAGTCAAAATAGGAAAAATAGAAAAAAAAAAATCGTGTAGTTTTGAAGTTTTGCACACTGATAGCCGAGAGGGTCCTGAACAACATACTAAAAGTCCCCGCCCGTGGGGGGTGAGCGGGGGGCAGGGGGGGCATTTAAGGGGGGCAATTTTCAGTTTTTATTAAATATCTTAAAAACTGTCGCATATAGAGAAAAAATGTCAATTACAAAATTAATCTACGTAAAATTTCCTACAAAAATGTATATTACATTTTGTTTGTACGATCATTAGTTTAGAAGATGTAGGGAGATGAAATAACACATTTTCTTGAAAAATTCTTTTTTGCAATAGTAAAATCAACTAAAGTGTGCAATTAAAAGGGTTTTTGTCAAATATTTTCTAATGTAAAAAACAAATATATACATAGGGAATATGCAAGGAAAATACAGCATGTTTTGTAAGTTTTAAATAATTTTAAGGCTAGCAGGCGCAAGTGGCGGTTTGAGTAAAAATCTAGATAACAAAGACCCAAAACCGATAAACATTAAAAAAAAAAAAAAAAATCGTGTAGCATAGAAACTGAGCACAGTTATAAAGTCAAGTGCCCTGAATAGCATACTAAAAGTCCCTAACCATGGGGAGGGGGCATTTAAAGGGGGCACATTTCAGTTTTTTTTAAGTATCTGGAAAACTATCGCATTTAGAGAAAAAAAAATCTCAAGTGCAAAATTATCTACGTGAAATTTCCTAAAAAAATTGTATATTCTATTTTGTTTGTATGATCAATAGTTTAGAAGATATAGGAGAACGAAATAACACATTTTCTTTAAAAATTCTGTTTTATTTTATTTTATTTTTTTTCTTTTGCAATAGTAAAATCAGCTAAATTGTAGAATTAAAAGGGTTCTGATAAAATATTTTCTAATGTACAAAACAAATATGTGCATAGGGAATATGTAAGGATAATACAGCATGTTTTGTACGTTTTAAATAATTTTAAGGTTAAGGTGCAAGTGGTGTTTAAGTAAAAATGCAGATAACGAAGACCCAAAACCGATCAACATTAAAAAAAATCTTATAGCTTTGAGATTTTTTTTCTCTAAATGCGATAGCTTTCAAGATACTTAATAAAAACTGAAATGTGCCTCCTTTAAATGCCCCCCCCCCCCCATGGTTAGGGACCTTTAGTATGTTATTCAGGGCACTTACCTTTATAACTGTGCTCAATTTCTAAGCTACACGATTTTTTTATTTTTTTTTTTTTATGTTGATCGGTTTTGGGTCTTCGTTATCTAGATTTTTACTGAAACCGCCACTTGCGCCTGCTAGCCTTAAAATTATTTAAAACTTACAAAACATGCTCTATTATCCTTGCATATTCCCTATGTATATATTTGTTTTTTACATTAGAAAATATTTGATAAGAACCCTTTTAATTGCACACTTTAGTTGATTTTACTATTGCAAAAAAGAATTTTTCAAGAAAATGTGTTATTTCATCTCCCTATATCTTCTAAACTAATGATCTGCGAAATGTAATATACATTTTTGTAGGAAATTTTGCGTAGATTAATTTTGTAATTGACATTTTTTCTCTGAATGCGATAGTTTTTAAGATATGTAATAAAAACTGAAAATTGCCCCCCTTAAATGCCCCCCTGCCCCCCCGCTCACCTCCCACGGGCGGGGACTTTTAGTATGTTGTTCAGGACCCTCTCGGCTATGAGTGTGCAAAACTTCAAAACTACACGATTTTTTTTTTTTTTCTATTTTTCCTATTTTGACTGGACTTATCCAGATTTTTACTCAAACCGCCACTTGCGCCTACTAGCCTTAAAATTATTTAAAACTTACAAAACATGCTGTATTATCCTTGCATATTCCCTATGTATATATTTGTTTTTTACATTAGAAAATATTTGACAAGAACCCTTTTAATTGCACACTTTAGTTGATTTTACTATTGCAAAAAAGAATTTTTCAAGAAAATGTGTTATTTCATCTCCCTATATCTTCTAAACTAATGATCGCACAAACAAAATGTACTATACATTTTTGTAGGAAATTGTACGTAGATTAATTTTGTAATTGACATTTTTTCTCTAAATGCGATAGTTTTTAAGATATTTAATAAAAACTGAAAATTGCCCCCCTTAAATGCCCCCCCTGCACCCAGCTCACCCCCCACGGGCGGGGACTTTTAGTATGTTGTTCAGGACCCTCTCGGCTATGAGTATGTAAAATTTCAAAACTACACGATTTTTTTCCTCTATTCGTCAAATTTTGGCCTTCGTTGCCTGGACTATCGTGAACATTGACATCTAATGTAATTTTTCATTTCACACATTTCTTTTCCACATTCATTCAATTTTGTTAGATGAAACCTATCATCATTTTCTAAAATTTTAACCCTTAATTACCTTTCATACGAAATTTATTTTATGTGCATAATAGTTTTATTTCGTTCATTTACGTAAAAAAAAAAAAAAAAAAAAAGAAAACAGAAACGGAAGACTGCTTAATTTTTTTTTTTTTTGAAACAGAAATAAACTCTCGCCATTCCGCCTGAGTTTGTTTGTGTTCTAATAATAATAATAGTGATATATTTTTTTCATTCAGTTCAAATACGTTGATTGCAGAGTTTTTTTTTATTTTTACTGTACATATGATATATTTTATCGCATTTATTCGATATTTCATGTTTGTTTATTGGTGTTTATATTTAATATGTCTATCATATATATATGGGAATATTTTATTACTATTGCTAGCAAATAATTATCACACCAAAATATATAGTAAGCTTACTTTAACATCAAATTGGGCCCACTGCTGAATAATTGCAGTACCTTTTTTAAAAGAGAAGAGATAAAAAAAAAAAGAAAAAAGATAAAAACATCTTTTGCACATGTGTGAACAGATTTATTTTACTGTTCCTTTTATCAGCTGATTTGGTGAAATTCTTTTTATTCACCTTTTTGAAGTGAGATTACACTTCTTGTACTCGAGTTTTTATATTATTATTTTGCTGAGCAATTTTATAGCCTTTGAAGCTATTTCTTATATATCTACTTTATGCGCATTTTTTTAATTTTTGAGGCCTCATCTGAGCTCATCTCACCTCAGCTCAGCTCATCTCAGTTCATATATGCTCAGTTCAGTAGATAATACTGTTGTTTTAGTCATGACTTTTTGCTTTTACTGTTTGTTTATAATTTTCTGTGCACGTTAAATTCGCAATTTTAGCGCTTTCATCTGCGGCAATGGAAATTTATTTTTGTGGCATTTTTTTTTAATTTTTTCAATTTTAATATTTCTTGGAACACTTACAGACATATACTAAATTTTTAATAGTTCAAATTATTTCAGTTGATATTCCTTTTTTACAATATTGTTTAAACATTATAACATATCACCCGTTTGATTATATTTTTAATTTTCACATATACACATTTACCCTCTAAGATCAATTGTGTTGCTCTGGTTGTCAGTATATTAATGACTTCTATAATCTACGGATTTTGACCATTATATTGGTTTCAACACTTGTAATTGTGTAGGGGATTTCACACTTTCACAACAATTTTTGAAGGTTATGTTTTATTGGTTTCCGAGTACACTTATAATTCATGAACACATGTTCTATAAATATTTCGGGTGACAAAATAAATAATGAAAATAATGAAAATAATAATAAATAAAAAGATATTGATATAAAATTACTTACTAAATTTTAAATAAATAACATAAGGATGTATGTGACTTTTGGAAATATTTGGATTGTATATTTTTCCTAATTATATTTTCATTGGTTGTCAAAGTTTCAAGGATTCTTTGCGTGAACACATCACCTCTTTCACAAGATGCATTTTTTAACAAATTCACACTATGTTTTTATCTCATTTGAATAACATGATCAGTTTATTTTAACGTTTGCAAACACTTTATAATTAATAATTCTCACACGCACACACACCAAAAAGAATATTTCATTTTTTTCCCTTATGTTTCTACATGTGTTCCTGTATATGTTTTCTTTTGGGTCAGAAATTTATTGTATTATTGGCTGGCTGCTCAGTTTGTCAGTCATAATTCAAATTTATTCAATAGTATTCCATTGTCTTTCACATGTATGGTTTTCCATGCTTTTCTACGTTATTCTCAAACTTGGCCTCACAACCCAATGTTTGACACACATACACACTCTCACAAAATTTTATCTGACCTATTTGGTTGCCATTTCATTGGTTCACATGTGGAGATAATTACATTTTCTTTTATTAAATTTTCACACGAATTTTTTTTACAAAAGACTAGTTACAATAATAATACACACATACACAAAAGTAAATAAATTTTTTGTCAACTTGCAACAAACGCTGTTATGTTTTTTTAGAGCCTATTTGTTTTTCAAAGAAATACATAAAAAGTGAAATTTCCGTACATAGTCTGTACGTTTTAAAATTTTGTTTTTATCAAATTTTTTTTTTCTTGTCTAAAGAGTAAAACCCTTGCAGAAAGTTTTCTTTCAGCTTAAATTAAATATTTAATTATTTAAAATTTCTTAATTAAAATAATTCCTTTTTGGAAGGTTTGCACCACAGATGTATTTTATATGGCCGTAAAATCATCTGTGCGTTGTAAGAAGTAGTCTGTGCAGAAGTATGTGGCTGGTTCACTCTTTTTTTTTTTTTTTTTTTTTAAGACTATTTCTTACTGAGCAGTATTATGGAATTATCTGTATAACATACAGTATCCTTTTTAAAAAAAGATATTGAATATTAATTGGGCTCGATAAAATAATAGTTCAACTGTAATTATAAAAACAATAGTATATTTAGATTTTTTTTTTGCTATTTTTGACAATTTTTATGAGTTATATTCTTATCACCTATTTCAGGTCTACTCTTATATTCTTATCACCTATTTCAGGTCTACTCAGAAGTTTATGCATTAAAAATTATATTATTATTGAGATCATATTTTTGTGAGAAATTCAAATGCTAATTCATTTAATAAAAATTTTGTTCAGGAAAAGGAAATTATTTCATACAAGTAAATTTTAATATTTTTTTTACCAACACAAGCTATTGAAATAAAGTTGGTTCATAAATTTATGCAAAACAAAATAAATTAGAAGGCATAAAAATAGACAAAAGTTAAAATAAAATAAAATAAAATAATTTTCATGAACTCTTACATGTGCGCTTTTATTCTGACATAGGGCTAGATTTTTTTTTATTACACATATTTTTACACATACAAGGGACATTTCATTATGTCACTTTGCAGAATGCTGGTTGTCATTTTTGCACAACATGAAGCCTCTTCTGCTTTTCACATATTGTTCAGTACGCTATGTTCAGTTAGGCATCACAAAACCATCATATCTGTCATAGCTATTGTTCTATTACACACTCTCTGGCTCACTTTGTTAGAATTTAATTTTTCACGTGTACGATAATGGTCTTAATCAAAAATATTTGATTTTTTTTTCATATTAATGCAATATTAATTTTTTTTTTGAGAATTAACAAAATACAAAAATTATTTGATTTTCATATTTCTGGTTACTGATTTCCTTTTCCTTATTATCAAACATACATACACTGTAATAAATGATTGTTTTTTTTAATATTTTACACATTTTATATATCATATTTATATAAATTATTGATTATGTAATTTGTTTCAGATATGTCAATTTGGCATGACAATGACTGAATATGTCTCATGATTTCATAACTGTCATTATTATTGATTTTTTTTTTCGAATTTATTGTTATATGCCACAATTTTTTTTCCCTTGCTTAGCAAAAGGTTACTTTACATTTCTCACAATTGGATGCAGATTTTTTTTTGGAATTGTATTACACTGTTGTGAAGGTGAGAGAGAGCGTTCTATATTTTTATAATTTTCGTCCAGTTTGACGATATTTTTTTTTTTTCCTCGTCGCTGGGGAGAAATATGTGAAGTTGTTCCTTCACATATATGTGTTTTAATTATAACTTTAAATAAAGGCAATAAATAATTATTATATTTTCAATAAATTAAATAGCTGATAAAAATAGATAACTAAATTCTAAATTACTTTTATTTATTCGCTTTTGTCTATAATAAATATCTTAATTCTAATAATACTTTATCCCTTATGCTATTATTAAATCGTCTGAGAACAAAAACATATTCCTTTTAAATGACATCTCTCAAAATTATAAGCTCTTCTAAATCATTTAATAAATAAAATATAAAAAAATATTATTTACAGTCATAAGCCGTTGGATACATAATTACATTTTCATTCCTTTAAATTGCGTATGTTTATTTATTCGAAGCTAAATTAAGCAATACATTTCCGTTCTAATATCATTAAAGAGTAATTTATATTTTTTTATCACGGGATGTGCAATAAATCCTAGTCTGAGTGTCTCCCTTGAATAACGGCCTTCTGGCGATAAAGTTTGGCATTGAGGATTGGCGTTAGTTTTTTAACGGTCGTGCTAAGTTCAAAATATTTACATTAAATTATTCTACAAACAAAGGAATATCTTTGGCTATAAATTTGGCACTTTTTCAAAATTCTTGGCGTAAGTCAACAGTCTGATCTTAATGGCAGTAGAGTCAACTTCAGAATTCGCTCTACAACTGTTGATTGAATAACATGTAACCTCGTAGCTCTCTCTCTCACCCCTATCTTTTGCATTCTCGTAACTTATGGTCATGCTGAAATTACACTATTAATGTACTGTTCATTTTCTTATGAAACTCTACAAAAGAAAATAAATATGTTTTGCTGCGAACTATTAGTTCTTTTTGTTTCAACGGCCTTCTTTTTCAGCTATAAGGACCTGGATAATTAATGGGACCTTTCTACAGTTGAATCCCAGGAATTCTAATGGACATGTACCTACCAGAAATTTTGACGTAATATATTTGAATTCTCTTGGATATCCGTGTACACGAACTCCTTGTTCGATTACAAAAAAAAAAAAAAAAAAAAGAAGAAGAAGAAGAAGAAGAAAACGCAAAAAACAACTTGAAATGAACTTTGATCAGTTTCAAGCGTTAGTCAAAAACTTAATTCGCCAGATCTTCAGAATCCGTTACTTTCACATACAAAGGAGTGCATCCCAAGTAGCACTGGAACGTTCTGTGAACGTCTAATAACGGTTACAGTCGTTCAAACACCGTGTTTCGTGTCAAGAGAACGTTCGATTAGACGTTCAAAAATAGTATTACTTAGAACGTTCTGAAAAGGTTTGCTTTGTACCATCTATAAAACGTACAACTCTAGTTCTATGAAAAACGTTCAAGTGTATCACCGTCGTAGCACGTTCTGTCACAGTGTGATTATAACGAATATGAGAAAATGCCTTTTTTTTTTTTTTTTTTTTCTCAGTTTTTTTTTCCTTATTTTCAGTTTCAAATTTTGTTGACATGTAGAATAATCATTGAAATGTAATAGAGATACGGTGAGAAAAAATTACAAAATTTTAAACTTTAATTATATGTTATTATAATCATTATACTTATTTATAATTTTATTTAAGTTTTATGTTGTTGAATTCTGTCAAACACATTACTCCAGATTACTTTTGCAGATATTCATTATTATTTGCTTCTTAAATTGTTAATAAATTAAGTTACGAAAAATTAATTTATTTTATTTATTTATTTATTTATTTATTATTATTATTATTATTATTATGTATTTTCCAAGAAAAATGAGTTGGATAATTGGGAATTTTTGATCTCCGGTTTTCCATGGGCTTATACACTCTTGAGATGTCCAAAACACAATTCTATCATTCTTTCAAAATGCCAGTCTGTCTGTTTTTTTTTTTTTTTTTTTGTTTTTTTTTTTGTTTGTGTGTGTGTTATCAAAGTTTTGTGGACTCTGTATCTCACAAACCAATGGACGGAATTTAACCAAACTTGATGTTTAGTTAGACTTTAAACTAATTTGCTAAATATCCGGAATATTTAATTAGATATTGACCTAAATATCAGCTTTGGTGCACATTAGCCTCTGGAATGTATCACCAGATAGGGTTCGCTTCTATTCTGTAAATTCTCCCTTTTATGGGGAGATTATATCTCAGCTTCTACAGTGCACAAATGCTCCAAACTTAATATGTGAAACAAATATTATGTAACACTACGCTGATTTAATTCGGGTGCATATATTGACCAACTGGTGGCGCTGCTCTCCTGCAATTTAATCCCGTTAACGTAATGGCAATAATTCAGTTTTTGTGATATAAATAATTATAAATACACTGAACTTGGTATGTAAAATTAATATCATATAAAACTTTGCAGAATAATTTTGCGTGCATATCGGACAACTGGAAGCACTGGTATGCTGCAATTTAATTTTATTCAAGGGAACGGAAAGCAATAGCTCATTTTCTATGATTTATCTAAATTTGGTACGTGAAATAGATATTACGTAAATTTTACTGATTCACTTCGGGTACATATCAAATGACAGGTGGCACTGTTACGTTTCAACTTACGGGAAGCCTGTACCTCACCTTCTATAATACGAATACTTATCAAACCTTGTATGTGAGACATATATATAATGACAAAATGTGCTGCTTTAGTTTCCGTATATATCCACCGACGGTGGTGCTGCTATTGCTTTCTGCGATTTTTCAGATATCTGTATTTCAGCATTTTTTGGTGAAAAATGTACAAAATTTCATATATAAAAATGTTAATTATAAAAACCTGTGTTGATTAAATTTTTATGATTAAATTAATAAATTTTAAAATTTTATGGAGGCTGTATCTCACGAACTAATGACCGTAATTTATTCAAACTTGGTTTACTTGGACTATGACCTAAACTGGTGGCGATTATATTTGTTAATAAATCGTTCAATAGGTGGCGCTATCATACCATTTTTCAGAATTTTTAATATGTCATAATAGGTCAAAATTTCGTATAAATGTACATGAGAGAGCATTGTTTTTAACTTTTCCCTGGAAAATTAAATATGTGTATGTGACGAATTCCCTTACTTGAATCACATAATAGCTATGAAGGAAAGAGGCTGGCACTCAGTAAATACTCCGGATGAAACCACAGATATTTATTAATCCATCTGGAACATATAAGGTACAGTCCATGATTGTCAGTTGAGCAAATGGATGCAGTGCAGTGCAGCCGAATGCGATCACGTGACCCCTCTCGGGCCGTTATTTGACGTAAGTTTACTAAGCAAGAGCACACAAGAAGAGAGAGGTCCTCTACGCGTGTTTTCCCTTAAATACTGGCATTTTTGGCGGGAACTCACACCACTCCTTCCTATGCTTATTGGATATTAACTTAACGATTGACAGCTTAGCTGAGGTCCAGATTTCTAGGATTAATTACTATGCAGCTCCTAACCACAAAAAGCTGCAGGTTGCACTTATTCAGCACTTTCTTGTCTTAAAATTGGTTCTCTTTTATGACTTTTGTGTTATGCTCGCGCCTTGTACTAAAACTTACTTTACAGGGGAAACTTTAGAATTAATTTTAGGTTAAGACTTTCTAATGGGATTTTCTTTAAATTATTGCTCACTATTAATTTAAAATAATAAAATAATAATTTAAAAACTTACCTCTCTTTATCCTTTCATATCCCCCCCCTCCAAGACAACGTTCCCCTGGGCTTGCCTGCAAGTCCATGGGAACTCATTCCGAGGTGGCAGATAGTCCAGGAAAAGATGGTCTGTCTTATTGTGTAGAAGGAGAAGTGCGTATATTTTCCCTTTAATTATTAATTTAGTCCCGTTTATCGATTTTTTTTTTCTTTCTGTAGAACTGCACATTCCACGTGCTCAACCCTATACATACAATAGTGTTCTAGGAGTAATATAAAAATATAAAATAAAACATAATGTAGCACTCTTATACAATATTATCTTAAGGGCCCTCTTCACTCAGCATTTCCTTTTCTAAAAGCCAATGTTATCTTATGGAAAACTTTCTTTGCACTTAAAACAGTGGCATATTAATTGATTGAGACGCGGTTTTTTTTATTGGATTACTCTCATTTCGTAAACTGACGCAGCTTTTGTAGATTTTATGAAAGAATAACAGTTGTTTTTTAAAAAAGCTGTTTTATTGCAATATTTGGGTTGATGCATTAAATGGCTTATAAAAAACTCTTTCAATTTTTTAAAACAGAATTTAAAAAGCTGCGTCAATCTCAAAGAGTTTATTTCAATGCGGAAAAAAATCCTGTATTTTAATAAAATTTTAAATCAATTAAATTTGCAAAGAAAGTCCAAAAATTTTACAAATTTGTGCCGATTTTTCTCTTTGACACACCCTTTATTCGGCTACGCCTCTCGTTCGTGGTTTCGATGGAAAGATGTTTACATTTCTGTGGTGAAGATACGTCTAGGCGTTGTGGTTTTTTATTCAGTTTTTATTTTTATTATAGATTTCACCTGTATTACGGATGTGAGTAACATAACAATTTAGAAGACAATCGTTCAGAGACTTATTTATAGGAAATATATGATCACATTTTATTTTCAATAGTTTTTCATTGCGCGTAATACTATTATTATATGAATACTTTGTACATAAATCTGATATTTTACTGATAATGCCACGATTGACAATATACAAACATTTTTTTTAACAAGTTATATAAAACTTTTTACTAAATTAAACAGATTTTCAATAATAAATTTTATTTTAAAGTATATAATCTGGTGTGGCACCCACACGACTTTTTCTTACCCTACATTTAAATTTTATACAGACAGATTCAGATTGAGGAATAAAATATCAAGTACTGTATAAAATTCTATAGTAAAAAGAATTTAAGCTAGCTTTACGAATTATTTAATTTGACAAATAATTTTCTGTGGGAAGGGCGGAGGGGAGTACCACCCTTCTCAACCCACATTTGAAACTAATATCTACATTTCTATAGAATTCACGACTAATATTAAATTTAAAATTATGTTCAACAATAACTTTCAATCACATTTATTGACAACTTTAACCCGTATCACTCGTTGAAACTTATCAATATTGATCAAACTGTTCAAGTATGAATTTTATATGAACTTTAAAATATAACACTTGAGTTCCCTGCCGGTATTTAGTTTTTAAAGTTACACTGATAACAGACTCACAAAGAACAACTGTTAAAAATTGTTTAATTATTCACGGAACCGCAAAATGCGTAGTTATTAAAAAAAAAAAAAACATGACTTCAAATTAAACTAAATATTTTATTTACTCTTTAGGTATGGAGAATTAATTTACATTCCTGAGCAAAATAAGTTGTATTAATATTGAAGTCTAGGAATTGAATGAAACAAATATTTTTAACGACATAAGCAAGTTGATTTTATAACTGAAGAAACTAGAACAATTTAAAGTTTGCAAGAAATGGGAGTCAAATGTTTATGAAATTATTTATACACGACGAAATCACACTATTATTTTCAAAGATTTTGCGCTCTTATTTTCGCGCCTAACATAAAAGCGCAGCTGAAAGTATGGTACCTGAACATGAACACTGTTTTTATGCGTTCTTTTAGAATTACAGTAACTGGATATCAAGCTGTGTATCGATATTAATAAAATCAGAATTTTGTCTGTAAATTTATCAGAATTTAAAAAAAAAAAATGCGATATCTTCACGTTCCACACACCATAAAAGTCGAAAATTACTTCAGAAAATTTTGTCTGTGTGTGTGTCATCGTGTCTGTATGTCTGTAACGCTATTATTGTCCGGGTATCACGTGAGAATGGCTGGACGGAATTCAACGGCGCTTGGCAGAAATTTAGGCTTTTACCCAACTAAAATCTGCCAACTTTTTCGAAATTCCCTCCCCAGTTCTCGCCGGGATGGGGGAAACAAAAGTCAAAACATATTTGTAAGCATAACACCGCTCCAAATTACTTCACTGTAAAGAAATTGCACATATAAACAATAGTCATGAGTATAAAAAAAACGTTATCTGCAATTTAGGAATTTTAGATTATTAACCCTTTCAGTCACAGTGTTCCCGCTGATGGAACACCTTATTTTAATTCTCAAGTGCAAAAACTCATCCCGGAAACTTTTTAGCAAAAATTTACGTTTATAACATATTAGAAAAGGCCCTTTTTTTTTACCTGAAAATTTAAAATTTCTTTTATTTAAATTTTGTTCGTAAATTCCGGTGGCGAGAAATTTCGCAGTTTCCGAATTTTTTAAAGAACTCTACAAAAAATGGAACAAACATGTTAAAAAAGCTACGAGACTTCCTTAGAAAATTTCCAAAAACACATTTTTCCCCCCTAATTTCCGATATTTTTGTGAGAAGGGGTTACGAAGGGTCAAAATCGAGACAACCCTTTTAGCGCTAAATTCCTCCTGAGAAATCTATGGAAGCTGCGGTCACGAATTTCGGTGCTGGGATTATATGTATGTATCCGACACCTAAAGTAATTGAATAAATAAAACATTGCGATTTAGGAAATTTCGATTTTTAAGGGGAGGGAAGAGGGAAATCAATTTTTGGCGAAAAATTGTGCAAATTCCAGATTTTTAGTAAAATTTTAACAAAAATGGAAAAAAGATGTTGAAAACAGCCATGGGTCTTCTTTAGGACATTTTCAAAACACGCTTTTTTTGTGATTTGCCTTTCTTTTTTATTTTTAGGGGGCGGGGGGATAGGTATGTGTTACAAAGGGCAAATTCGAGGCACCACTTTTAGCGCTAAATTTGTCCTGAGAAATTTATGAGAGCTGTGGTCAGGGTCAGAAAGTTTCATGCTTGGATTGCTTATATATGTATCCGACCCCTAAAGTAACGGAATATATCGAAATATCCCCCCTTTCACCCTGGGGGGTAGGAAGCAAAAAAAAAAAAAAAGTTTGTAAGCATAACTCGGCCCCAAATTACTTCACGCTGAAGAAATTGCGCATGAGAAAACTAGATTTGAGTATAAATAAAACATTATGTACGATTTTGGAATTCTTGACAGGAGGGAGGAAAGAAATCGTTTTTTGGGAGGAAATTTCAGAAATCCCGGACTTTTTAGTAGAGCTCTACTAAAATGGTACAAATGTATTGAAAAAAGCTATCTGTCTTATTTAGGATATTTCCAAAAACATTTTCTTTCTTTCTTTTGTGTGTGTGTGAGATTTTCGATTTTTTTTTTTTTTTTTTTTTTTTTTTTTTGGGGGGGGGGGGGCGTTACGACGGAGCTAATTCGAGACCCTCCCTTTTAGCGCTAAATTTGTCTTGGGAAATCCACGGGATTAATGGTCGCTAAATTTGGCGCGTAAATTTTTTATATGTATCCGACATTATTGTAACGGGATTTTACAAAATTCCACCTTTACCCTACCACTCGGGGGGGGGGGCAAAAAACACGTGTGAAATCTCGTTTTCCCTTTTGAATTCGCTTTAAATTATCTTGGGGGGGGGGGGGGAAACTTGTGCGAAACAACTACACGACTTCCATTACCCACAATTACACATATTACATGCATTCTTTGGAATTTTCCAGTAAGAGAAATTTGATACACGTATAAAGACATATAAAATAGAGTTTACATAGCGAGTTATGAGAAAGAGTATTTAAAATGGATCAATGAAACAATTTTCCAGAAAATCGTTAGAGCCGTTTTTGAGAACCAACTTTTACCAAAACTTGATATTCTAGATTATTGACTGGAAAACAATAATTACATACAAAAAGATATTTAAAAGCGAGTTAATATGGCGAGTTTGAAAAAAATCCGTACAGCCATTTTTAAAGGAACGCACTTGCGAGACTTTAAATTGAGCTATTTATACAAGACGCCTATCAATTTTCCAAACCTAACCAACTATATCTGTCGAAAGAACATCTAGTAGAGTGTTTATATAGCAATTTTGAAGTAAATCGTTAGAGCTGTTTTTGAGATACGGACTTACGCTCCCATTTCCATTTTACGATGGCCCACTTCTGTTTTTAAAATTTTTACTAAAATTTGTAAATTTTATCTGTACACCAGACTTGTTCCGGCTGTGAAGTTTCGTAGTTCTATCTTTATTAATTTTGGAGATATGATAGCCAGAAGATTCTACATATACATACACACTGACCAATTGCCCAAAACTACATTTTTGGACACAGGAGGACTTAAAACGTGTAAATCAGGTGAAAACTCGATATCGAATTTTTGGACAGAATACAATACAGAATACAAATTACCTACGGAAGTAGAGTAATGGAAGTAAAAAGAGATATCCGTAAAATTTTTGCTTTGAAATATAGCTAATACAAATACTTAAAAACTAATTTCTGGAATTTTAAAAATTCAGCCGCACTGGGGGGAGGAGGGGGGTCATAACGTAATTTCAAATAATCCTTTATATATGTATGTATATGTATATATATATATATATATATATATATATATATATATGAGACTTTTGCTCTAAAATATAGCTCACACAAATGCCTAAAACTAATTTCTAGAATTTTAGAAATTCGTTCTAGGTGGGCCGGGAAGGGGGCGGGGAGGCGGAGGGACAAAAAAAAAAAAAAAAAAAGGAGTTAGATTGTTCAAAATCGGTACATAGAGGTTTTTGATAACTACAAATCGATTGCGGATAGTTTCGAATTTGTAGAATTATTAGGATAGAGGGGTAAAAATATAGAAATAAGATTTAGAGCGTTGAAAATTAGTATTATTAGGTTTTAAGGCCCTATAAATCGATTGCGGATATTTACAAAAGTGTAGAATTATTACGAGGGGTGGAAAGGGTGAGCGCAGGGGCAAAAATAAAGAAACTAGGTAGAATGTTGGAATTTAGTATTATTAGGTTAAAAGCCTGAGAAAACGATTGCGGATATTTTTGAAAGTGTATAGATAGATTTTAGAGGCCTGCAAGTCGAATGAGGATATTTTCGAAAGTGTAAATAAGCTATTAGGAGAGGCGGGAAGGGGGTGACGGAGGGGAAAAAATAGAGTTAGATATCGTTCAAAATTGGTACATAGAGGTTTTTGATACTTACAAGTCGATTTTCAAATCTGTAAACTTTTTAGGAGAGCCGGGAAGGGAAGGGCGAAGGGCAAAACAATAGAAATAGATTTAAACCGTACAAAATTGGTACGTGTTGGTTTTGGGGACCTACAAATCGATTACATTTCCTGAAGAGAAGAGAAAAAGTATTAGGATAGACGGGAAGGAGGGAGGGGGTGGGGGCGAAGGAGCAAAAATATAGAAATTAGAGTTTAAACGTTCAAAAATAGTATTATTAGGTTTTAAGGTTCGATATATCGATTGCGGATATTTGCGAAAGTGTAGAATTATTATGAGGGGCGGGAAGGACCAGCGCAGGGGCAAAAATAAGAAATTAGATAGAACGTTGGGATTTAGTATTATTAGGTTTAAAAGCCTGATAAAACGATTGTGGATAATTTTGAAAGTGTAAAACAATTAAGAGGCTCGGGAACGGTGGGCGAATATGCGCGTTGTGTGCAGGTTTGTACGCTGTCGCAGTCAGTGGGGACCCGGATTGATTACTCTACCGATGACAGAAGATTTTTTTTTCGTATTTTATATCTATGTTTTTCCCTTACGATAATATGGATATCTGCCACTTTGGTGAAAATAGCGGATGAAGTTCATTAATAAATTTTATTGAGACATTTTTTGGTTTATGTATACATTAAAATTCAAACAAATTCGGAATATGCTTTTTACAATTCGAATTTGAAAATTTTTTGAAAGCAGAATGTCGCTGCAACTAGGTTAAGAAACTCATCCAAGATCTTCATAAAATAAGTTAAGAAACTGTCCAAATTTGGTCCGATTTGGAGTATTATTTCGGAAGTTATCGTGATTTTAAATTTTCATGTGATGGTAGCCTGATTTCAAATGGCCCTGCTTAACTTAAGATATCCACCACTTTATTAAAAATGGCAGATAAAGTTCATTAATAAATTTCATTGAGACACTTTTATGGTCTATGTATACATCCAAATAGAAACAAATTCTGAATACGCTTTTTACAATTTAAATTTGAAATTTTCAAGTGGACTTCGCTTGAAAACAAAATGACGGAGCAACTTGAACAAACTCACACAAGTTATTTATCAGATAAGTTCACTGTCCAAGTTTGGTTCGATTTGGAGTATTATTTGGAAGTTATCATGATTTTAAATTTTCAAGTGGTATCTTGATTTCAAGTGGCCCCGCTTAACTTAAGATACCGCCATTTTAATAAAAAGGGCGGATAAAGTTCATTAATAAAGTTCATCGAAACCCTTATGTTATGTATATTTACATTAAAATACAAAAAATCTGGCTTTAAATACACTTTTCACAATGTGGGTTTGAAATTCTCAAGTGGCCGCCACTTGAAAACAAAATGTCAGAGCAATTTGGTTACCGTACTCATCCAAGATATTTATAAGATCAGTTAGCAATGCAAATTTGGTTCGATTTGGAGTATTATTTCGAGAGTTATCGTAATGACAAATTTCATTATAGATAGACAGATAAATATATAGATAAACGAAGTGGTTGCAATAGGTCGATTTCTAAAAAAAATTAACCTAAAAAGTTTTTTTTTGTTTTTTCCTAAAAAAAACCCTGGTTTTTTGCCTACCCTTCGAAAAAAAAGCATTTAGATGATATTGTGATCACTCACATACATACACATACATCATCATCATGAAAATAGTAAAAATTAACTCAGGGACCTCAAAACATGTAGATACGCCAACATCGCAAAGTCAGAATTTTGTCACGATTACAATGATTTCCTTACGTATGTATTTTCGGAAAGCAAAAAATTGCATGAAAGGTACGTGAATCATTTAATTTCATCATGCTTAATAACTAATTTTTAAAAGATATATGTGTCTATGAGAGAGGAAATGACAATGTAGTTGTAAACAATGGAGGAAAAAAGTGGAGGATTGAAATTCAAGATATAAAATATACCTTTACATCCACCCTTAGAAAAATACAAATATTTCATTTATTAAATATTGTAAATTTTGCTTATTCCATGTCTATTTTGAAAAATTCAAATTGATTATACAAACATATTAATAAAATATCTGGTGTGAAACAACCACACGACTTCCATTACAAACTATTACACATATTATATGCATTTTTTGGAGATAATATGATCACAAGATATAAAAGTGACCTAAAGAAGTAGAAACCTAACATTTTTCTGGTAAGATAAACTTTATACACATGTAGAGACATATAAAACGAAGCTTACATAAAGCGAGGTAAAAAATTAGAAATATATATATATATATATATATATATATATATATATATAATGTATATATATATGTAGTAGAGTTATTTTTTGAAACACCAATTTCCGAGATCTACCTAAGCTTCTGACCTACCTAAATGATGGGCAAAATCAGCCATTTTGTTAAAAACAAAATAATAAAGATACAAAAGGGCATTATTTAAAAGGAAAAAGAATATAAAAATACAAAAGCTGTTTTACTGAAGACTACAAAGCTGTTTTATTGCCTTTTAAAAGGCTAAGACAGAAATTTGTGCCTTGACTGTGCCATATCATCTGGTAAATCTTGTGAGAAGTTTTCTTGTTACTTGGTCAGTAAACATTCATTTTATTTTGCAAAAACGCATTTCTAGATACATGTTTTCTAAGTACTCATCTTTAGCACCATTGATGCAAAATCAAAGATCATTGTTATATCATTTATATTGTATTGTAAAATCATAGAATAATCAATTTAATTAGTATTCAAAATTTGGATATTTAAAAAAGAAATTAATTAAAATTATATGAATCTAGTATTATTTGAGAATAAATTTATTTATTAATAACCATATTATTTTTCAGATTAATGTTTGCTTTTTTAATTAGGATTAATTTTAGGGCATTTCACAACGCATGCCCGAATATCGAATTGATATTCAAAGTGTACGACCATGAAGCTGTCACTTTA
Source organism: Salticus scenicus (assembly GCA_963930645.1). NCBI lineage: Eukaryota > Metazoa > Arthropoda > Arachnida > Araneae > Salticidae > Salticus > Salticus scenicus. The sequence goes on along the minus strand of OZ005653.1, from coordinate 204,996,278 downwards.
GAGCCACGAAAAGGAGGGTAGTCTGATTTTGGTTAATATCCGCCCAACACTAAACAGGGTAGCTGTTAATTTTCCTCTAATAATTACGTGATACACAAGAAAGAAATGGATTTATATAACAATTTTCAAGAAAATCGATAGAGCAGTTTTTGAGAAACCAACTTTTACCAAAACTCAATCATTGACAGGAAAACAATAATTACATACAAAAGCATATTTAAAAGTGAGTTAATATGGCGAGTTTGAAAAAAAATCCGTACAGCTGGTTTTTAAGGAACGCGCATCCGAAACCTGAAATTGAGCTATTTATACAGAACGCGTATCAATTTTTCTAAACTAACCAGCTATATCATTCGAAAGGACATCTAATAGAGTGTTTATGTAACAAATTTGAAGAAAATCGTTCGAGCCGTTTTTGAGATACGGACTTATGGTCCCACTTACGGTTTCCGATGTCCCACTTCCGGTTTTTCAATTTTCTCCAAAATATGGAAAATTCATCTGAGCACCAAACTTGTTTCAATTCTAAAGTTTCGTAGTTCTATCTTTATTAGTCTCCGATACATAATAGCCAGAAGATCCCCTCCACACATACACACACTGACCAATTGCCAAAAACCACTTTTTTGGACTCAGAGGACCTTAAAACGTGTAAATCAGGTGAAATCTCGATATCGAATTTTCAGACCAAATACAAATACTTCCATTACATACTGTAGTAGGGTAATGGAAGTAAAAAATGTTTTTTTTTTTTTTTTTTTTATAAATTGAAAGAATAAAGATAATTTTTAATTTACTACTCACAAATAATTAATAGTGAATAAAATTGGAAAATCGGAAGTGGGACATTTGAAACCGGAAGTGAGGCCATAAGTCCATATCTCAAAAAAGCTCTAACGATTTTCTTTAAAATTGCTGTATAAACACTCTATTAGATATCCTTTCAAAGGATATAGTTGGTTAGTTCAGGAAAATTGATAGGCGTCCTGTACAAATAGCTGAATTTCAGGTCCTGCAAATGCTTCCTGTCAAAACGGCTGTATTATTTTTTTTTTTTTTCAAACTTGCCATATTGACCCTCTTTTAAATATCCTTTTACATATAATTGTTGTTTTCTGGCCAACAATTAATTTTGTCAAGCTTTGGTAAAAATCGGTATCTCAAAAACGGCTCTAACGATTTTCTTGAAAATTGTTACATAAACCCATTTTAGATATCCTTTCTCATGCTTTACTTGGTTACCACAGGAAAATTAATAGTCATCCTGATCAGACAGATCAGTTTTACATCTCGAAACTTGGTGTTTCAAATAAATAAACTCTACCAATTTTCTTCCCCTTTCTTTTTCTTAAAAAAAAAAAAAAATCGCTGTGCAAACTCTGTTTTATGTTTTTACACGTGTATTAATTTTCCCTTACCGGAAAATTTTTAGGTGTCTATTTCATTAGGACAGTATCATGTCTTCTGATAACATTATCTTCAAAAATGCATATAATACGTGTAATAGTGGGTAATGGAAGTCGTGTGGTTTCACACCAGATTTTTAAATAAATGTAGGCACTATAATTCAACGCTATTTATATATTATACTACTTATAAAAAATTTGACTTATATAAAGAAACACGTATATAAATAACAACACAAGTACACTTTCTTTAGAAAACAGAGCACGAGGACTTGTGCGACCGCACCTGTCCGTGATCTTCGAAATACGATCCTGAAGGTCACGACCTGTCGCACACTCTCACCCTGTCCAGCTCTGCCTTCAGTAGTCTGAGCTCCAGAGTGCAGATAACCCATCTCTATATTAGTCCAGTCAAAATAGGAAAAATAGAAGAAAAAAATCGTGTAATTTTGAAATTTTGCATACTCATAGCCGAGGGGGTCCTGAACAACATACTAAAAGTCCCCGCCCGTGGGGGGGTGAGCGGGGGGCAGGGGGGCATTTAAGGGGGGCAATTTTCAGTTTTTATTAAATATCTTAAAAACTATCGCATTTAGAGAAAAAATGTCAGTTACAAAATTAATTTACGTAAAATTTCCTACAAAAATGTATATTACATTTTGTTTGTACGATCATTAGTTTAGAAGATATAGGGATGAAATAACACATTTTCTTAAAAAATTCTTTTTTGCAATAGTAAAATCAACTAAGTGTGCAATTAAAAGGGTTCTTGTCAAATATTTTCTAATGTAAAAAACAAATATATACATAGGGAATATGCAAGGATAATGCAGCATGTTTTGTAAGTTTTAAATAATTTTAAGGCTAGCAGGCGCAAGTGGCGGTTTGAGTAAAAATTTAGATAACGAAGACCCAAAACCGATCAACATTAAAAAAAAAAAAAAAAAAAAAAAAAAAAAATCGGGTAGCTTAGAAATTGAGCACAGTTATAAAGTTAAGTGCCCTGAATAACATACTAAAAGTCCCTAGCCATGAGGGGGGCATTTAAAGGGGGCACATTTCAGTTTTTATTAAGTATCTTGAAAACTATCGCATTTAGAGAAAAAAAAAAAATCTCAATTGCAAAATTAATCTACGTGAAATTTCCTAAAAAAAATTGTATATTCTATTTTGTTTGTATGATCAATAGTTTAGAAGATATAGGGGAACGAAATAACATTTTCTTGAAAAATTCTTTTTTTTTTTTTTTTTTTTGCAATAGTAAAGTCAACTAAATTGTGGAATTAAAAGGGTTCTGATAAAATATTTTCTAATGTACAAAACAAATATATGCATAGGGAATATGTAAGGATAATACAGCATGTTTTGTACGTTTTAAATAATTTAAAGGTTAGCAGGCGCAAGTGGTGTTTAGGTAAAAATCCAGATAACAAAGACCCAAAACCGATCAACATTTAAAAAAATCTTACAGCTTTGAGATTTTTTTTTTCTCTAAATGCGATAGTTTTCAAATAATAACTGAAATGTGCCCCCTTTAAATGCCCCTCCCCCCATGGTTAGGGATTTTTAGTATGTTATTCAGGGCACTTAACTTTTATAACTGTGCTCAATTTCTAAACTACACGATTTTTTTTTTCTCTATTTTTCCTATTTTGACTGGACTTATCCAGATTTTTACTCAAACCACCACTTGCGCCTACTAGCCTTAAAATTATTTAAAACTTACAAAACATGCTGTATTATTCTTGCATATTCCCTATGTATATATTTGTTTTTTACATTAGAAAATATTTGACAAGAACCCTTTTAATTGCACACTTTAGTTGATTTTACTATCGCAAAAAAGAATTTTTCAAGAAAATGTGTTATTTCATCTCCCTATATCTTCTAAACTAATGATCGTACAAACAAAATGTAATATACATTTTTGTAGGACATTTTACGTAGATTAATTTTGTAATTGACATTTTTTCTCTAAATGCGATAGCTTTTAAGATATGTAATAAAAACTGAAAATTGCCCCCCTTAAATGCCCCCCCCCCCGTCTGCCCCCCGCTCACCCCCCCACGAGCGGGGACTTTTAGTATGTTGTTCAGGACCCTCTCGGCTATGAGTATGTAAAATTTCAAAACTACACGATTTTTTTCCTCTATTCGTCAAATTTTGACCTTCGTTGCCTGGACTATACATCAGTAATGTTATAATGTTACATATCTTTGTTATATTTTAGTTAAATTAATTATATCAAACTGCAAGTTTAATTATAAAGAATATTTACTTTTTTTTAAATTTCATTGTTACAGAATTCGCCGATACAACTACTGAAAGCCTATAACGGGCTGAATATAGAATAAAATACTTCGTCGGGTCGGGCTACGTTATTAAAATACATATAAATAGATAAGAATAAATGTAGAAAGTTGTTTGATGTCAGGTGAAAATGACAAAGAAAAAAAAAGTAACACAAAAATAAGAAAAGAAAGAAATAGTCAAAACAAAACAAAGCTTGAGCGAAACCGCAAGTAAGGAGGTAGCTGATTTTTGATTTATTCATCCAAAAAGTCAACGATTCGTCAGTGAGTCAGTCAATCTTCTCAAATTAGTTAACACCTCCTGTCAAAACCACGTGGGACACTTTTTATCTGTTTTCAGCCGACTTCGGAATTTTTTCCAAGTGAAGAGGGCCGTTAAAGCAGAAATTTCTTGTTCCCAACTAGTTGGTAAAGCTTATAGTCTTATAATTGTTGTTTGTTCATTTGTAATGAACTATGATAACAAGGTCCTGTAAATATGTTTTTTAATTGCTCAGTAAGAAAAATAGTTCATTTCTTTGGCGCAGAAGTCCTTTTGGTTTTGCACAGAATCTTTAACATTACATAAAAATATAATGACGTTGAACGTGATATTACACATCTGCAAGAAATCTATTTTTTAAAAGAAATATACGGAACTTGCAGTTTTCTCTACTGTCCATATATTTGAACAAATAACACCATAAATACATTTGTATCATTTCAGATCATTGACACTTTTTCCTGGTAAATGTAAAACACATTTTCAAACAATTAGATGAAAATACTTACTAAAGATACAAACAATAACAATATTAATAACAGCAAAAATTTTTACAACTTATTTACACCTAAAACCAAGTTAATTACTTTGTTTGAGTAATTATTTGTTTTCAAAGTATTACAGACTGTTATAAACTTCAAGTTTGGCAATCCACAAAAATTATATGGTGGGTACATTAACCCTTGAAACTCTGAGAATGTCAAGCCTTTCCAAAAGTAATTTGGGATAAAGGTGGAAACTGGCTAGCTTCTACAGAGAGGGAAAACAAATCAGTTTTCCCGTGTTCTCCGAACACATCACAATGGTGAAGATCAGGAGACCATGAGAAAACAGACTGCTTATAGAAAGGGGGCTTAGGAGCGGAGGATCCTGATTTTACGAAACCATCTACATGATATTTAAGAAAAAAAATTAAATAAACCGAAAAGGTATATTTGTAAAAAAGAGAAGTTAAGGGCACGCTAGTGCCACTGAGTCAAAGAAAGTAAGATATGTCTCCCGACATCCCTCCGATTTCTTTAACTCAGCTAGGATCCTCATCCAACGTGTATGGGGAAATAGGAAAGCAAAAAAAAAAAAAAAAAACTTGGGACTGGAAGCTGATATCTAACTAATTTATTCATGACTTAATTTGAAATTTTTAGGATTATTATAGTATCTTAACTTAGATGAATGGACAATTTCTGAATTTCTCTTAAAATGAAGGCTGGGTTTGTCTATCTCAAAATTAACGTTAGATAATTGTCTTAAGATTTTATATGGGCCTGAATAAGGTGAACTCAATTTACGCGTGTTTGGATATTGAAATTCCTCATAAATCACTTCATCTCCAACTTTAAATTCCACAGGGAGAAATCGAGCATCGTATCTGACTTTGTTTTTATTATGATATTGTATTGTTTTTTCTTTTGCTATTTTTCTAGCTTCATCAACTGAAGGGTAGTAATTATTATTTTCCAATAAGGGGTCATATGGTAATTCTCCTAATAATAAATATTTAGGTGGAAACTGAGTTACTGAATGAGGTGTTGAGTTATACTGATTTAAAACTTCTTCAAGTAATTTAGTCCAGGGAATTTTGTTTGAAGAAGAATTAACTTTACACTTTAAACGCGTAACAATAGTCTGATTCAGCCGCTCGACTTTCCCGTTGCACTCGGGATGATGGCTACTTGTTAATAGGTGTTTAACATAATAATTTCTTTAATATTTTGTAGACAGGAGAAGATTTATAAGCCATAACTAGGATATAACGAGGCGTTTCATTTTAAACACACAAAATTTAATAGATGACTATGACAATTACATATGAAAAATACAAGTAACATGAACGACTACATTTTTAAGACTGCGATCTGTTCTAGCAGAGATAAACGTAAAATGAATGAACAGATCATTGATTGGACGTGACGTCACTTACCAACAGTCCAATAGATTAAATCAGGAATACAATGACGAAATACACTACAACTCTCCTCCCCTTAATTCCGTATACCATACCTGATGGGAGGTTTTCTTACTCTAGATGATCTTCTTACAACCTGTTCAGAAAAAGACAAATTAGCATTTTTAAGTTTTGAATGTTCAGATTTTAGTTCATTATTTACAGTACTGTTGATATTTTTATCACAGTCAATTTCTCCAGGCTTTGTAGACACAGATCTACTGTCGGTTGGTACTGGATCTGATGTAGTGGAAGGATTGGTTGGCAATGGATCTGGTGTACTGACAGGGTCGGTTGGCGCTGGATCTGGTATCATGGCAGGCCTCCTACCAGACTTAGATTCTCCATTGCTTTGTAGGTGTGGACTATTGCTATCGGGAACCATGGAAATATTTGCACCAGGACTTGTAGCTTCCTCCACTTGTACTCTGGAACCTACACTTTTCAGTTGATCAACGTGTCTTTTCCATACACATGAACCTACTTGAATTTTATAATGTAGTTTACCTAGTCTGGCAATTACTTTACCTATTTTCCATTTATCTCCTGATGTATAATTGCGTACTGCAACTTTTTCATTTATTTGGAATTCTCTTATCTTTTTCTTGTTAAAAACATTTTTATGTTGTTTGCTTTCAACATAATTTTTAACATTTGGTACAAGCAAATCTAATTTTGATCTGATATTTCTTTTCAGAAATAATGATGCGGGACTCTCCCCTGTTGTAATATGAGGCATTATTCGGTATTGGAATAAAAATTCGTTCAACTTAAATTGGAGATTTCCGGGTTCTGAACTTAAGGATTTCAATCCTTTTTTAATAATTTGGACATATCTTTCGGCTTGACCATTTGTAGAGGGATGATATGGTGCAGTTAAACTATGTTTTATGCCTTTACTTTGTAGAAAATTTTCGAATTTTTCTGAAATGAATTGTGGCCCATTATCAGACACAAGGGACACAGGATAGCCATATCTGGCAAAAAGCGAAGAAAGACAGTTTATAGTGTTCTCAGCAGTAGTATTAGGAACAATGAACACTTCTGTCCATTTACTGTGGGCATCTACTACGATTAAAAACATTTTCCCCATCATTGGACCAAAAAAGTCTACATGTATTCTGTTCCAAGGTGTTGTAGGCCATTCCCAGTGATGATTTTCTATTTTAGGAGGATTATGTTTTAATTTAATACAAACAGAACAGTTATTTGCTAAATTCTCAATGTCTTTATCAATCCCTGGCCACCATACAAAACTACGTGCCAGTGCTTTCATTTTAACTATGCCAAAATGGCCAAAATGCAAATCTTCCAACACTTTTTGTCTATGAACAGTAGGAATTACGATTCCCTTGTAGTATGCAATTATTTAGTATAGAAAAATCCTGTTGTTTATGTCCAAAAAGTAAGTAATTTGGCATCTGTGTGCCTGATATTAAATGTCGGTACATTTCTTTCAATGTTGGATCTCGCTTAGAACTTGCACATAATATCTTTGTAGTTAAGGGTAACGAAGTTATTTGATGAATAAATAAACAATCGGTTTCATCAGGGTTGCCAAATAAATTTGGCGACAAAGTTGGTGACACTTTTTCTGGTTGTAGCGAATCGGACGACGGCAGCAGTAAGTCTTCACTACGTAATGGAAGACGTGATAGAGCATCGGCATTTCCGTGCTCTGCAGATTTTTTATATTTAATATCATAATTAAATGTCTGTAAGTATAATGCGTATCTTTGCATTCTAGCTGCCGAAAGTACCGGAATACTTTTTACGGGTGAAAATATGGAAACTAGGGGTTTACTATCTGTATACAGAGTAAATCTCCTACCATATAAAAATTGAAAAAATTTCTTTACACCAAAAATTATTGATAACGCTTCTTTATCTACCTGACTATACCGCTTTTCTGCAGAAGATAAAGTTCTAGAAGCAAAAGCTATGGGTTTTTCGGAGTTATCTGGCATTGTATGCGAAAGTACTGCCGAAATTCCATAAGGAGAAGCATCAGTGGCTAAAATTAAGGGTAATTTAGGATTAAAGTGGGTGAGAATCCTTTCGGAAGTAATTTCCTGTTTAATTGCATTAAATGAATTTTCACATTTTTTAGTCCACTGAAAATTTACATTTTTACGTAATAATTCATTTAGAGGATAAGCGATCGTAGATAATTTAGGAACAAATCTAGAATAGTAAGATACTAAGCCTAGGAACGCTTTTACTTGAGTTACGTTTTGAGGTACTGGAGCATTTAAAATAGCAGAAATTTTTTCTTGTGTTTTGTGTATGCCATTTTTATCAATTTTGTAACCGCAGTATGTAATTTCATCATTCATGAAAAAAGATTTTTCTTTATTTATTTTAAGATTATATTCACGTAACCTTTCTAGCACTTGTTTTAATCGCTCTAAATGTATTTCATCAGTTTCCCCTGAGATACATATATCGTCAATAAAAACTGAAATACCCTCTATACCTTTTAAAATTTGTTCTATAGTTCTCTGCCATATTGCTGGCGAACTGGCAATTCCGTATGGTAATCGCGTAAATTTAAATAAGCCTTTAGGAGTGTTGATAGTAATTAATTCTTGTGAATTTTCCTCTACCGGTAAATGCAAGTATGCTTGATTTAAGTCAATCTTTGTAAAATGTAATCCACCCCCTAAAGTTGCTAATATATCCTCAATTTTTGGTAGCGGGTATTTGTCAACCTTTAAAAATTTATTTACCGTGACTTTAAAATCGCCGCATAAACGAATTTTCCCATTAGGTTTTACCACCGGAACAATAGGTGTTGCCCATTTACTAGTACTAACAGCTTTTATTATCCCTTCATTTTCTAATCTTTCCAATTCTTCATTTACCGCATTCCTTAATGCATACGTAACTGTTCTCGATTTACAAAATATTGGTGATGAGTCTTTCTCTAAATGTAATTCAGCTTTAACATTTTTAATTTCACCTACGTTATTTGTAAATAAATCCGGAAATTTATTCAGTAAATTATTTAAATTATCCGAGATTTGTACTTTGTTTACCGGAACAGTTTGTAAATTGTTTGGGAATATATTAAATGTAGTTATCCAATCCCTACCAAGCAATAAAGGAAAATTGTCTTTTTTAACTAAATATAACTTAACATTCCTAGTTTTGTTTTCGTAAGTTACATTTACTCTAACAAATCCCTCGGGCTGAAAAATTTCTCCCGTGGCTGTCTTTAATTGTACATCAGCAGGAAACATTTTATGTTCTGGAAATAATCTCCGAAAACGATTTATCGGTACAGCGGATATCGCCGATCCTGTATCAAGCTCCATTTCTGCTTTAGCACTATTTTCTATCAAAACCCAAATTTTTATAGGTTTAGTGCCTTCAGATTGTAATGACAAAATGTCTACAGTATCAAGAACATTTACATTTTTCTTTTGAGTAACATTGTTTTGTGCGTTCCGACACACCTTACTCAAATGACCGCGTTTTTTACAAAAATTGCAAACTGCATTAATAAATTTACAAACATTTGCTAAATGAGAGCTATTTCCACAACGATAACAATAAGTTTTACTTTTATTTGCACTCGCTGTTTTGTTCACGTTTTGTTTACTTACTAAGTTATTTTGAGAATAATTTTGTTTTGGTTTCCTAACACTAACAGAAACTTTATTCAAATTCAAATTTTTATTTTGTAATTCTATCATGTCGTTTTCAGTACTTTGCATAGTTACAGCTTGTTCTACTGCTTTTTCAAATGTTAAATCTTCAACCTGAGACATTAATTTGCTTTGGATTGTTTCATTTTTTAATCCGCGTAAAAATTGTTCTAACAAATTTTCTGACAGCGAATCGCCTGTAAACGCGCAATGTGTTGTAAGTTTCTTTAAACGAACACTAAAATCCTGCACAGATTCGTTATCTCCTTGACAACATTTTCTAAATTTAATGCGTTCACTGATTTTGTTTGGAATTTTACATAGATGTTTTGTTAAGACATTTACTAATTCAGTGTAAGTTTTTGATTCAGGGAGATCTGGGAACAGTAAATTTGTAAGTAAATTATATAATTTCGGTCCGATAAGAGTTATTAAGGCACTAACTTTTTTTTCATCCTTAATATCAAACAAAATAAAGTTCTGTTCCAGTCTCCTTACATAAATCTCAAAAGATTCAATTGAATCATTGAATTCCTTAAAATTCTGAAACATTTTTAATAAAATTATGCTAGTACTAAGAATAAAAACATGCAATCTAATAAAAGAAGAGAAAGAAAAAAAAATAAAATAAATGTGTAAATACCTTTTTTTTTTCTCTTTCCCGAAAAAGTAAAAAGTCGCAGATTATCGCAGACGATAATTACACTCACTGGCGCCTAAATCGTACCTGCCCGCCACCAGACAATGATATTAACTGCTGCTGTCTCCGTTCGCATAATGATTCACTTCGAAATCTCAATTTTCTTTTTGAATAAACACATGTGTAGAAGATATTCCGTTCTTTTTTTTTATGAACTGCAGATTTCATTTTTAATCATCTTGAATTAGATATTATTAAAATGTTGAAGAGCAAAACTTCTTTTTGCTTTTTTCTTTTTCATCTCGTCGCCATTTTAATATTTTGTAGACAGGAGAAGATTTATAAGCCATAACTAGGATATAACGAGGCGTTTCATTTTAAACACACAAAATTTAATAGATGACTATGACAATTACATATGAAAAATACAAGTAACATGAACGACTACATTTTTAAGACTGCGATCTGTTCTAGCAGAGAGAGATAAACGTAAAATGAATGAACAGATCATTGATTGGACCAGGGCCGGCTCTAGGCGGTAGGCAAGGTAGGCAACTGCCTACGGCGGCAAAATTTAGGGGCGGCAAAATCAGTTGAACTACAAAAAATAAATAAATAAAATACTTCGATTACTGAATGTAGAAAATAAATAAATAGAAAAATAAATAACTTAAAAAAATAAGTAAATAATCATAACAAGAATTTACAGGCTTCTCTGCCCATTCCTATAATTTGAAATGCAGACAAGAATAGACAAACTTGTAAGTTCTGTACAGTATGTATTGTATGCGCAGCCGCGACGCGAAGGGAGAAATGCACACTCACCGCTGATTTTACCAAGCTCTTTTTGCCCTCTAATTAAAGAAAGTCAAGAGTTTGCTAATTGTAGGGACTTTCAGCAGTGTTTTTCAGCATGTAGGAATTATTTGGAGGTACCCTTTCTCAACAGGACATTATCAGTATATCCTATCCGTGATCCTAAGTATGAAAGAACGTTCTAGGACATCCTTAGCCATAAGATAGGGGCATTTTGAGTTGTCCGTAAAAATACGGCAAAATTTGAGTTTGAATTGGCAACAGTGATGTCAGATTTAAAACAATGCTTTATTTATAAAATACCGTCCATCAGATTCATTGGATTTGGGGGGGGGGATAAATTTTTGATAAAGGTATGTTTCCATTGGCCAATCAGCATTTCAATGCAAATTCAATGAACATTTTTAAGGTTTTCTTCCTGTTGAAAGATCTAGTGGTAAGGAACTGCCTAAAGTTTTATTAAAAGAGTTGGGAAAAAAAGGATTAAAATTAGGAAATATGAGAGGTCAAGGTTATGAAAATTGCTCATATATGAGAGGTGACAAATTCGGATTACAATTTTAAATTCCAGAGCATTTCACGCACATTGCAACAGCCATTCATTAAACTTAGTAGTTAATGAATTACTTCGAAGTTGGAAAAAATGTATAGCTTCCCTAATATCTTTATTTCTTAAATTAGAAAATATTCATGATGCTTTATTAAGCAATTACAAAAATGTAGAGATAGATAATATGATTCAAAATGAGGCAATTCTTTATTGATTACTGTCGGCAGAAAAAATTATTGAAGCACTAGAAATAATTCCTACTTGAAAGATGGGCACCTTATACTGTTGTGTTAAGTAAATATTTCTCGAGTCATGATCTTAGTCTTATACTGTTTATAAAAAAGTAAGTTGATGATAAAAAGAGGCTACCAAACTATATATATATACATGAAAAATGTGGATGTGTGCTTCAGTAATTTTTCTGCTGACTGTACAATAAAACAATTAAAGTTTTTTATGTTTGATCGTCATTTGACACAGACTTTTTAATTATATTAAACCGATTAAGTAAGCTGTGTGAAACAAAAGTTTTGATTTATACCAAGCCATTAATTTATTAAATAGCCCATCATCATCATCATTATTATTATTATTATTTTAAGAATTATGATCAGTTGAATCCTTTGAAAACTTTATCTTAGAACCTGAAAAATTAGCTAATGTAATAGACGTAGAAAAAACTTTGAATTGATTACACCACGCCATCATGTTCAATCTTAAAAATGAAATTTTTCTTATGAAAGTGTACACGAATCTATAGAAAATTCAAAAGAGAAATATAAAATAGATTTTTTTTTCTTTTCAGTGATCAGGCGATCAGTGCACTGAAGCTGAGATTAAATTTATTGAATAATCATAATCATTCTTTTGAATTTTTATGAAATATCCACAAACTTAAAGACACATGCAAAAAGGAATTACTCAGACTTGCACACTGTAAAGACCTGGGAAACACTTAACAGATGGCGATTCCTCTGTTAAGACGTTTTAATCTCAACATTTTAAAATTGGCTGGTAAAATATACTTTATTTTCTTCACCTTTGAAATAAAAGAATGTCCAGTTTTGACGGCTTTAAATTCATTACCTTCCTTAACATTGGGCCGAATTTAAGCACTGCTTTAAAAATTTTGTTAACCTTGCCCTAACTTTTGCTAACGGAGAAAGTCACTCACACAACTTTCTCTTACCCTGAAATTTAATACCATAAATACAGGTTGGAGATTAAGAGGTAAGACAACGATTAGTGTTATGTAAACTTATGTTAAAACAATTCAAATATGGCTTCGGAAAAGTTTTATGTGACAATTAGTTCTATGTGAGGGGGGGTGAGCTACCGCCCCCCTCAAACCCCCGTTTCATTACTGCCCCTACATTCATATAGAATTGAAATCTGTTATTAAAATTAAAAGTTTGCTTAAAACTATACAGATAATTTTCAAGTGTAACATTCCTTGAAACTTTTCCAGCAACAAACTTATATTAACTTGAAAATACAACTTTTGGATCTCCTGAAATTATTCGTTTGTAAGTTACTCTAGAGACACAGACAAAAATCAAACGTTAAAAAACTTTACTTCGGCAATCAGAAAGCCTTAAAACGTGTAAATATACAAAAAACAAGAGATGAATATTTAGCTTAAAAACATACATTATTTATCATGTCTGTGAGGAATTCATTTCAATTTCTGAGAAGCTTTGGTGGAAGTGGTAAAATATTACAGAAAAGAACTTCCACTAACAATGAAAAAAAAATGTTATCATATAATATTTCCAGTCCTGTATATCATTTAAAGATTATGAAAAGACCACATGGTGCACCTAAATATAATCCTATAGTAGTGATACACGGCACAACCTGAAATACAGCTCCATCAATTTTCAGCTATTGTCGCACTATATAATAAAGTTCTTTTGTGTAGCCCTGTAAATGAACAATGAGGGATTTCCTTACCATATTCTACATGAGACATGTTTTTATGCATATAAAAAATATATTTTCATTTCATTTTGGCTTAGTGCAGTCTATAGATGAAGATATTAAACTCTACTCCCCTGCAATTTCCCCCATAGACGTAATGTATTTGAATTCTCTTGGGTATCCCTGTACACAAACTATATGCGTCATCTCAACAAAAAGCTTAGTGTAGCATCCCCATACCATACACATTTAGAATACCAAGTTTGGACTTTCTGCTACAATTTGTTCTTGAGATATGCTGATAACAGACAGACAGACACACAGACCAACCGCAAAAAACATGATTTTCGGATTCAGGGGACCTTAAAACGTGTAAATACAAAAACTCACATTCGAAAATTTGACCCTAAAACAATATTTTCTCTACCTTACGGGTAAGGGAAAGTAAAAATGATTAAAAAATGTTTTAAAAAAATATCTACTCAAAATCGACTCAATGGCTTAGCTGTGTTGGACATTGAATATGAATTTAGTAACAAATTAGATAAGTTATTCTAGATTTGCACAAAAAAAGGTTCGAAAGAGATTATTTTATTCAGGTTTAAATTTTGTATACTGTACTAGCATTCTTTATTCTTCGCTGTTTAGAAAATAGTGTCTGTACTATACTAGTATTACTTCCAAAGATTTTGTGTTTTTTACTTAAAGAAAAAAAATATAGTAGTAAATATTATATGAGTATTATTTACTTAACTCAATTCTATTAGACCATTTATGTGTTTTTTTTTTTTTTTTTTTTGAAAGTTTTTAAAGCTTGGGGGAGGGGGGCGGCACTTTTGAGGTTTGCCTACGGCGGCAAAAACGTTAGAGCCGGCCCTGATTGGACGTGACGTCACTTACCAACAGTCCAATAGATTAAATCAGGAATACAATGACGAAATACACTACAATTTCGAAGAAATTTTTTAAAACGGGATGAAGTGAATGCTGCATTTCTGTCCGTTAACAATTTTTTAGGCACTTGAATTTGAAATATTTGTTTTAAAAAGTTTGTATAAGTTTCAGTGGTAACGCTTTTTGATGGAAATCCCCACACATAACGGGTTGCATGGTCCACGACCAAATGCAAATACTTTTTTGTAGAATTATAATAATTAAGTCCACCAACAGTGTCCAAAGACAAACATTCAAAAGGTTTATCTGTTGGTGGTACTTGTTGTAACAAGCCAAATCTTTTTTGTTTACATTTTTTGTTTAATTGACAAATATGACAATGTTTCACAAAACTTTCAATATCTTTATTAATATTAGGCGAATAATACTGGGGTGTAATTAAATTTACCATTTTATAAATTCCAGGATGTCCAAATTGAGTGTGGGTTTTCTCTAGTAGGGATAATCTTAATGACATAGGGACTATTATCTTATACAAACCTTTCTTTTTAATTACATTTACATCATCAATTTCAATAATTTTCTTTCCATTAATAATTATATTTTCTTTTTTCTGATTGTCTTTAATTTCATTTAAGTCAAGGAGGTGTACATGGTGTGACACATTTTCCAAAACAGGCAATCGGGATAACATATCAGCTTCAATATTAGTTGAACCCTTTTGATATTGAATTTGGTAGTCAAACATACTAAGTTTAAGGGACCAGCGGAATAATCTTCCTCTTAAATTTTTAACATTTTTTAGCCAAGTGAGAGCCGCATGATCTGTATGTATGACAAATTTTTGACCGTGCAAATAATGATAAAATTTATCTAAAGCATCAATGATTGCTAAACATTCTAATTCAGTAATGGCATAATTTTTTTCATAATTACGTAAGTTTATAGAATGATATGCTACTGGATGTAAATTGCCATTCTCATCTGCCTGCTTAACAACACATCCCACACCATGACTCGAGGCATCAACAAATAAATGACAGGGACTTTTGGGATCATAGAGTCTTAAAATGGGTTTACTTATTAGAGCATTTTTTAATTTTTGGAAGGAATTTTCGCATTTTTGGTCCCAAACATAGGGGACATTTTTCTTTAGCAAATTATTTAATGGAGCTCTAGTTTTTGCATATTTTGGAATAAATCTAGCATAGACATTTACGGATCCCAAAACTCTCTGTAATTCCTTGACATTTTTTGGCGGCTTCAAATTTTTTATGACCTCAATATTGGGATTATCAGGCGTAATAAGTCCATTAGTAATTTCATATCCTAGAAAATTAATTTTTGTTTTGACAAAATTACATTTTGATAATTTTAATTTTAAGTTTTCTTTAACACAGATTTCAAAAAGTTGCTCTAAGTGCTTGAAATGTTCTTCTTCTGACTGTGAAAATACAATAATATCATCAAAATAATTACATGCAAAATCTATTTTGTATTTATTTAAGATTCTTTGCTAGCAAACCCATGCGAATTTTTCGCACTTTTCTTATTTACTTTTAAAATTTGAAACTCATAAATATTATACCGAATTCCCCATCTAATTAAAATTTTAATTCGCCAGAAGCCAAATTATTATTAGTACCAAATTAATATTTTGCAATAGTGAGACCAAGTTCATTCAAAGAAAGGTTTCAAAATAAAATTCATGGTTAAAGGCCCAGTTTCATATTTTCGCAGGCTGTAGGCAGTACAGTTATAGTATAGGATTTCCATGATGCCTTTTAAATTTTTGTCGCGATGATGGTGATGACTTTTTATTTTTTTTTGTATATTTTGTTAAAAATAATAATAATAATAATAATAATAATTCTTATTTTGATTATATTTTTATGTTTATGATTTTTAGTCAATTTATGACAATTATTCATATTCTGTATAATCTTTAAAGTATTTCTATGTTTAAAATGACGCTTATAAAGATTGAATAAGCAATTTTTAAAAATACAGTTTTCCATAAAATAATGTAATCAGACAAATGTCTTAATTTTTTCTTATTAGTTCATTGAGTTGAGTGCGCATGCTTAAATATTGTTCATTTTTAATTTTTTTTTTTTTTTTTTTTTATCCTCGCGTATTTCAAGAATTACACTACTATATCGTTTAAGCAAAAATTAATTGCAATTGATCCACGTTAAAGAAATATATAGATAGATTTCATCATGTATGTTTATATTTTACAATACACTGTAGAAATGTAAAAGCAGGGAGAAGTGTTAAAAAAGAAATAGTTACTAAGGTGAATCTTAATATTGCTAAATGTTTTAAATTTTGAAGTTTATTTATTTTATTTTTATTTATTTATTTGTTTACAGAATATACATTTAATTATTTTTTTTATTATTTTCCAAAATGTTTCACCACATTTTATACTGTTATATTTCACTGCATGTGTATGTAAAATTTATAAACTCAAAATCAATAATTTAAATAAATTTCGCATACGCATGATTTGAAATATGAAAATATTAAGTAAATTTCACGTAATCTATTTAAATAAAAAAACAAAATAATAATAATAATTTTTATTTTTCATATTTTTAAACGTATTTAAAATACACCGCTGTTCAAAATTAAAGGAACAAACCTGCTTTCCCATTTTCTTCTTTTATGCATAACTTTTAAACAAATAAACACATGGACATAAAATTTGGATGTCATGTTCGTTATCATATCATTAATCGAATTTTACATAACTTTAGAATAAGTAGTAATTTTAAACTAATAATTATTAATTTTTCTCAAAAGTAAGCTTTGGAAAAAATGAAAAATGTCAACAATTTTAGCAAAGAAAACTTAATAAAAAATTGTGTTAATGATGCATTATAAACAAGTGAAGACGCACAGCCCTCAAATGTTAATCAAAATCCAGGTTTTACTTTCTGTTTCACTTTTCTTTTACTTTAATAACGGAATTTTTGAAAAAAAAAAATAATAATAATAATAATTACTAATTTGTATAAACTGTGATCATCACCAGAATAATAAAAACGTCGATAAATAATTTAATAATGAACGCCTTATCCGATTTTCATGTTTCTATGTAAAATTAAAAAAAAATATTCACACGCGAAAAAATGAAGAAAAAAAGAAGAAACAAAAAAGTGACTACATGAAGAAATATACGGTTTTAATCTAACGCATGCATGCGCGTACATCTTTAACCTATCTGTAATGCATCTTCATGACCATTTTTCATTAAGTTTTCTTTTCTAAAATTGCTGAAATTTTTCATTTTTTCAATGTTTACTTTTGAGAAAAATTTACTGACATTTAGTTTAAAAATTATTACTTATGCTAAAGTTATATAAAATTCGATTTATGGTATTTTAAAAAACATACTATCCAAATTTTATACTTCTGTGTTTATTTGTTTGAATTATGTGGGAAAAAAAAAGAAAACGATAAAACAGTTTATTGTTTAAATTTGTACACTTGTGTACTTCTTTTAACTAATTTTTATTTTTTGTTTTCCATTGATTGTGCATTATTATAGTTTAAAAATAGAATATGTAACATATCTGGGCATTAATTTGAGATTTCATTGATAATTTAAAATTTAATAAAATACTTTTGTGTTTGAATGCTAAAAGTTTGCAGTAAGTTTCAAAATTTAGACATAAATATTTTTAAATTTTTTTTGCTTAAGGGCCCTCTTCACTCACCGCCGCTGGAAGCCGAAGCTAATGTTATTCAATGGGAAATTTTTCTTTTCAAATAACTTATTAAGTAATACATATTTTAAAATTCTGTTTTCACATTATGAAAATTCCCAGCTGTTAAATTGACGGAACTTTTTTAAAAAATAATTTTTTTAATTTTTTATATTTTACTTCGAAGCTGCGAAATACGAATTTTCAATATGTGAATTTTTTTCATTTTGCAATTTCAAAATAAAATGTTAAAAAATAGAAAAATACTTTTTCAAAAATGTCCGTCAATTTAACAGTTGGGAATTTTCTGAATGTGAAAACAGAATTTAAAAATATGTGTTAGTTAATAAGTTATTTGTAAAGAAAATTTCCCCATAGAATAACATTGGCTCGGGCTACCGGCGACGGTAAGTGAAGAGGGCCGTTAACTTATTAAAATTAATATCCAAATATGGTTATATTCTATTGTTAAATTATAATGATGCAAAATCTAGGGGGAGGGAATAATAATTAGTTAGCAGGGGGCATATTATATTAAAATTTTTCAAACTATTCCAGAACTTGAATTTATTTATTTATTTGTTTTTTAATTCAAATATTTATCTAGAATATTCAAAATACTTGATCTGTTGTTATACCATATTTCAATGCATGTATGTAAAATTTTAGAATATTAAGACAATTATTTATGAAAAATCTCATAATGGCCTACACAAAAAGGAAAAAAGAAAAGCAAAGATAAATAAGAAAATGAAGAAAAAAAAAGAAAAAAAAAAGAAGTAAATAACAAATACAAAACTTTGAACACACACTATAAAATTCAAGAACTTGAAGCAATTGTTCCGGGTCGAGAAAAGACACAACCCTTCATCAACCGAACAAAGTAGGCACGAATACTGCAAAAAATCTCCAACGTAGCTCTTGTATTTGCAGCACTCGTGTCTATTATGTTCGTCTGACGAAGGGTCGTGTCTTCTTTCGACCCGGAACAACTGTTGCGAGTTCTTCTATTTTATTATACATGAAACAAATTTTTAGCACGTTCAAAGAACGTTCAAAAATTGTTTACATAACGTTGTGAGAACGTGTGTATAGAACGTTTTCAGAACGTTTGTACACTATTTTAGAACGTTTACAGTACGTTTTCTAGAACGTTCTGAAAATGTGTATAACGTTTTGAAAACGTTCTAAAAAAGTTTAGAACGTTCTGAGACCGTATATAGAACGTTCTCTGAACGCTTCTATAACACCGATGGTGATAGCTACACGTTCATTGAACGTTCCCTGAACCGTACTATTGTACGTCTTCAAGATGGACAAATAGACGTCTATAGCACGTTCAAAGGGAACGTTCTTAGAACGTGTTTGCAGAACAATTTTTGAACGTTCAGAGAACGTTTCGGTGCTGCTTGGGTAATTCCTTGACCTTTATGCACTAATGACCGTGCGTTCAAGAATGAAACAAGCTTTCATGGATAAAATAAAAATATATTTATTTCAGTTTGTTTAGTGCAATTTAACGATGTTAAACTGTGCTTGCTAGAAATTTTGTTCATAGACGTAATAGGCATACCTGTACACAAACTCTTTGGTCGAATAAATAATAATAATAATAATAAAGAAAAAAAAAAAAAAGAAAAGAAGAAGAAAATGCAAAAATCAACTCGAAATGAACTTTGATCAGTTTCAAACCATAGTAAAAAATAATTCGCTTTTTGTGTGTCTGTATATGCGGCCGGATACCACCCCCTGTAGATAAAGGCCTTTATCTACAGGGGGTGGTGGGCCGGATCCTCAGAATCCGTTACTTTCACATAAAGAGGAGTACAGTACTTCTTGATCTTTATGCACTAATGACGGTTCGCACAAGAATGAAACAAGCTTTCATGGATATCAGAAGTATATGTTCAGTTTTCTCAGTGTAATCTAAAGATATTAAACTGTACCTACTGCAAATTTTGTTCATAGACGTAATATATTTGAATTTGCTTGGGTATCCCTGTACACAAACTTTTTGTTCGAATTAAAAAAAAAAAAAAAAAAAAACAGAGAGAGAGAGAGAGCGAGAGAAAGGTCTTAAGTAACCTTTTCACGTGATACAGATTTAGAATACCGAGTTGGAGTGCTTGCTAATATTTGTTTTGAGTTACGCAAGAGACAGACACAAAGACATATATACAGATGCGTAAACCAGCCTTTAAAAAGCTGATTTTCGGATTCAAGGGATCTCAGAACTTGCTACTACAGAAAAAACTCAATTTCAAAAATTTCATCCAAGAATAGCATTCTATCTATCATATATGAGTAAGAGAAAGCAAATTTTATGTATTTCAGTTTCATTTCTGTGTTTTCATTTTATCAAACTAACCTTTGCATGGGAAGCTTTTAAACCTTTCTTTAAAAAAATAATCTGGTGTGTTACTCACACGATTTTCTCTTACCCTACATTTCAACACTATAAAGATAAATTACATATTAAATTTATTATTACAAAAAAAAAATTCTTATTGATTTGCCTTTAAACTTGCCAATCTTGATCAAATTTTTAGTGGCAACCTAATACGAACTCCAAAATACCAAATTTGAATTTTCAGCAGTTATTTGTTTTTAAGGTATGCTAATAACAGATTTACGTTCAGATCAAACGTTAGAAACTGGACTTTCGTAATCAGGGCAAGTCTAGCCTCAATATATTCAAATACTTTGGGTAGCTCTGTAAACTCATGATGAATGATTTCCATACCACATTCTACACAAAACGTGCTTTTATGCATATAATAAATTTTGTTCATCGCGTTTCGTCAGCCTATAGATGTTAAACTCTACTTACCTGCAATTTTTCCCGTTGGTGCAATGTATTTGAATTCTCTTGGGTGTCCCTGTACACGAAGCATTTGCTTGATCTTAACAAAAAGTGTAGTGTTTCATCCCTATATGATACACATTTAGAATACCAAGTTCGGACTTTCTGTTATTATTTGTTCTTGAGATATGCTGATAGCACACACACAGACAGACAGAGAGACACACACAGACACACAGACTAACCGCTAAAAACAAGATTTTTGGATTCAGAATACTTCAAAACGTATAAATATATCCAAAATTCAATTTCGAGAATTTGACCCAAAAACAATACTTTCTCTACCATATAAATGGTTAAGAGAAAGTAATAATAAAATAAAAAATGTATCACCAATTACCTTCTTGCAACCAAAAAGAGAAAATGTTTAGTAATTATAAAGTACATAATTTACTTATCTACCTTTACGTTAAAGGGATAGAAAGCATTATTTTTATTTCTTTACACATAACTCATTTTGACGAAGTGTTTGAATCTATTAGTTAATTTGTCACTGTTGTAAAGTTGTAAACAAAGTTATTCTTACTCAAAGTTTTTTTTTTTTTTTTTTTTTTTTTTTTTTTGTCTTCTTTAAAACGTTAAAAGAAAAGGCTTTTATATATTCATTTACGGACAAAAAAATATATTTGTTTTATTTATAAAGGAATAAAATTTAGATTAAATTGTAGATATTTTTTTTTTATATAATTCTGTTTGAACTTAATAGCGTGATTCACATTCAAAGAGGAGAAGTAAAAATGATTATTTAGTTAATTCATTTTCATGTTACATGGCAGAAGACAGAAAGCATAGACTGAGGAGCAAACATTCAAACCGTGTTTTCTCAAAAAAATAAAAATAATAATAATAATAATAATAAATAAATAAAAATCTGAGTTAGCGTTTTTTCTTTAAACTTAGCATGAAAATAGTGTGTCTACATATCTTCCTAGTATCTAATAATACATCTAAATAAACGATAATTAGGATTTAAGTTTAGTTATTTTTTAATTTATTAGTTTTTGTGTTGTCTGAAGAACTGTGCTGTATCCGAAGGAGAAAACACGGTTTGAATGTTTGCTCCTCAATTATATTTTAAAGAGTTATTTCAAAAAAAATTATTGGATTAGATGCTAATAAAAAAAAAGGAAATTTGATG
This sequence comes from Salticus scenicus, assembly GCA_963930645.1. Classification (NCBI taxonomy): domain Eukaryota; kingdom Metazoa; phylum Arthropoda; class Arachnida; order Araneae; family Salticidae; genus Salticus; species Salticus scenicus. Next base: position 204,974,169 of record OZ005653.1, on the reverse strand, counting down.
AAAGATTACACAATTGAATTTAATGTTAAGCTAATTATCGTAATAAAAAAAAAATTAAGTGTAGTAAAGATTTCATCAAATAAGAGGAACTTTTTTGCGGAGTTTATATTACAATTACTTGTTATTAGTAATAATTCTCCTTTTGCAAGTATTTCATTTAAAAAATGCAAAACAAATTGATTTTTAATGTTATATTTATTAGATGTTTTTCTACGGAAATGTTGTTAACAAACTAAATGACTTTGTTCTGATAATGGAATAGAAGTTATAATAAAAAGAAGCTTATGATTTATGATTTATTATGCTAAACTATCCATATAACAAATATCAGCATTTTTTACTTTCTCTTACCCATAAGGTAGAGAAAGTATTGTTATCGGGTCAAATTTTCAAAATTGAGTTTTTATTATATTTACACATTTTGAGGTCCCCTGAATCCAAAAATCATGTTTTTAGCTGTTGGTCTGTGTGTGTGTGTCTGTCTGTCTGTCTGTTATCAGCATATCTCAAAAACAAACTATAGCAGAAAGTTTAAACTTGGTATTCTAAATGTTTATCATATAGGGATGCTACCCTAAACTTTTCGTTGAGATCAAGCAAATGGTTCATGTACAGGGACATCCAAGAGAATTAAAATACATTACGTCTATGGGGGAAAATTGTTGGTAAGTAAAGTTTAACATCTATAAAGTGCACCAAACCAAATGATACGAATATATATATTTTTATATGCGTAAAAACATGTTTCATGTAGAATATGGTATATGAATCATTCACCGTTTGTTTAGTTCAAATTAGACTATAATACGACATTACTTGTAAATTGATAGAAGTGCATTTCAGGTTGTGACGTATATCATTACTATAGGATTGTATTTAGGTACACTATGTCATGTGTACATAACTTTCAGAAGATATACAGGGTTGCCAATCATTCTTTTTTTATTTGTAAGTGGAAGTGCTTCACTATAATATTTTACCATGTCCAGGAAAGCTGCTCAGGAATTGAAGTTCTCATTGCCATATGATAAATAACGTATTTTTTAAAATGAATATTTTTCACTTGGATTTTTGTATATTTACACGTTTTCAGGCTTCCTGAATACCGAAGTCAAGTTTTATAGATTAATCTTTGACTGCGTCTGTTGGAGTAAATTAAAAACAAATAATTTCAGGTGATCCAAATGATATATTTTGAAGTTAATACATTTGTTACTAGAAATGTTTGTTGAAGATTGATAAGTTTCAAGGAGTGATGAGTGTAAAAGTTGACTGAATAATTTTAAATAAACTTTTGAACTTAATAAGAGATGTGAATTCTATATAAATGTAGATAGGGAGTTGAGGGGGCGGCAGCCCCCTTCACATAGAATTATTTATCAAATAAAGCTGATCCGAAGCCTGATTTGAGTTGTTTTAACTCAGGTTTATATAGCAGTACTCGTTATCATAACTCTTAATATCTAATCTGTACTTTTAGCATTAAATTTCAGGGTAAGAGAAAGTCGTGTAAGTGACACACCAGATTTTTTTTATTTTTGTAGTAATGCTTAAAATAAATAAATAATTAATTAAATTATAGAAACTGTAGTCTTATTAGGACATGATGATTATCTCTTTCAAATGAAATAAGCCAAATGAAAACGGTTCTTCTTCCTTTTTTTTTTTTTTTAGCACCATGTCAGAATAAATCAGAATGTCCGGCTGCATACAGTTAATAAAAGAAATAAATGACTCTCATCCAAAATTAAATTCTACTTACGATAAAATTTTAATTTTATTCTTTTTTTTTTTTTTATTCTTTTTTTTTTTTTTTTTGTGTGTGTGTGTGTGTGTGTGTGTGTGTGTGTGTGTGTGTGCATTTAAAACCCATCGGCATGACACCACTTATTTTTACAAGCGAAAACTTCAAAAAAAAAAAACGTTTTTACAAGAAAGGCCATTCATTTCTCCAAAACAAATGAAAATTTTGTTTAAAAAAAAAGAGAAATAGGATATATCTATGATGGTTGTTTAACTGAATTGTCTGAATTTTTAATAATAAAGTACATAATCCTTTCATCAAAAAGATTTGTGGCATCATTTAGTGCTTATATACGTACTAATGGTTTAAAATAATTAAAATTAAACACAAATCAGTTGTTATTTTGACGAGTGGTACAATGTTTGCCCTTTCTTTAGGCATTTTGATTTAATCGTTTACCCTTGATGCCAGTTGCACAATATTATGATAAAAAAAGAAAAGAAAAGAAAAGTCTGACCTGACAAACAGATGTATGTAGGGACTATAAAGTTATGGAGTAAAATCAAACGGATAGTTCATTTTATTTTAATTTAATTTTAGTATCTGATACATAAAATTCAAAGTTTCTTTTTAAACCTGCTATACAAGCTCTAAGACACATACGTATTGTAGAAAGGCAAGAACACTAGTTTTAAAGCTTACATGACATGTACCAAAATTTAATACCACCAATTTATTATACAAACAAATTAAATTTAACTTTGTTTTGCTGCAAGACGGGAGGTGCTAAATTCGAAAGCATGCCCTGCTTATTCCATCAGTTGTTTGGAGTTTTCTGTGGTTTCCTCGGAAACTTACGGGAATAGGAGTTGAACCTTTAACCCCTCCCCACACACACACACACCAACAAAAGTCATCCCCAAGGTCCATGTCCCCAGTGTACATAATCGTCCTTACTCCACATTCACACACACACTTATTAAATTTCGTCAATCGTCATTAGTCAATCCCATAGAATCGTATATTATTGAGACTTCACATCAATCAGATTACCCTTTCTTCCTTCCCATGTTATCCTATGGGATTTTTGTTACTTTGTATCATAAGAACATCTCATAACTAGTATGTTGTGGCCACCACAAGACTTTCTTCTATATTTACCTATACATATTCAATCAGTAACAATATTTAAAAAAAAAAAAGTACGATTTTTTTTTCCTAAGTTTTTTTTTTTTTTTTTTTGTTAAAAGTGAAAAAAATCGATAACTTTGTTTTAAATTATCACAGATTTATAGTTCAACCATTCGTTTTAAAGGTATTGACGAGACCTTTCGAAAGATACCCATCTTGAAAATTTATCCCCCCCGGGGGGGTACTTCCCCCCCAGGGGGGGAAGCGATGCCTAATTGTAGATTAAAGGAAGAATATTTTTCTTTGATATTAATTACTGTGGGAAAATTGAAAAGAAAAATTTCACAAACTACGATATTTTTTTACTTCATAGATCCAACACTGCAAAAATATTTTGTGTAATATTACACAACAATATTGAGACAGCTTACTATGTAGATAAATACCGCAATCATAAAGAGAAATGTTACCAGCTGTACCTATGTAACCGTGTAAGGTTAAACACACTGTTAAAACTAGTATGTTGTGGCCACCACAAGACTTTCTTCTATATTTTCCTATACAAATTCACTCAATAACAATATTAAATACATATATATATATATATGATTTTTTTCCAAGTTTTTTTTCGTTCAAAGTAAAAAAAAAAAAAAAAAATCGATAACTTTGTTTTAAATTATCACATATTTATAGTTCAACCATTCGTTTTAAAGATATTGACGAGACCTTTTGAAAGATACTCATCTTGAAAATTTACCTTCCCCCCCAGGGGGGGAAGCGATGCCCCCCCATGCAGAAAATTTTTTTCCTAGTTACATACTACTATTATCAATAATTCATATTAATTTTACAATCACAAGTTTAAAACAACTCTAATTATGCACATTTATACGAATTTTTGTCCTATGCTGCCATGTTAAAAATTTAGATAAAATGCTATCACAGCGCCACCTGTTGAGATATTGATCCCCAAACATAATCAGCACCAGTTTATGTGGGGCACCAACTAAATACCAAGTTTGGTTAAATTTCGTTAAAAAAAAAAAAAAAAAAAGCGATATTTTTCTGTTTTTTTTTTGTTAAAAGTAAAAAAAATCGATAACTTTGGTTTAAATTATCACAGATTTATCGTTCAACCATTCGTTTTAAAGGTATTGACGAGATCTTTCGAAAGATACCCATCTTGAAACTTTGCCCCCCCGGGTGGGAACTTCCCCCCCCGTTGGGGGGGGGGAACCGATGCCCCCACATGCACAAAAATTTTTTCCTAGTTAACTACTACTATTATCAACCTGATCTTTCGAAAGATACCCAATGTGAAAATTTACCCCCCCCTGGGGGGGTATTTCCCCCCTAGCGGGGGGAAGCGATGCCCCCCCATGCAGAAAATTTTTTTCCTAGTTACATACTACTATTATCAATAATTCATATTAATTTTACAATCACAAGTTTAAAACAACTCTAATTATGCACATTTATACGAATTTTTGTCCTATGCTGCCATGTTAAAAATTTAGATAAAATGCTATCACAGTGCCACCTGTTGAGCTATTGATCCCCAAACATAATCAGCACCAGTTTATGTCGGGGACCAACTAAATACCAAGTTTGGTTAAATTTCGTTAAAAAAAAAAAAAAAAAAAAAAAAAAAAATTGCGATATTTTTCTAAGTTTTTTTTTTGTTAAAAGTAAAAAAAATCGATAACTTTGGTTTAAATTATCACAGATTTATCGTTCAACCATTCGTTTTAAAGGTATTGACGAGATCTTTCGAAAGATACCCATCTTGAAACTTTGCCCCCCCGGGTCGGAACTTCCCCCCCCGGTGGGGGGGCAACCGATGCCCCCACATGCACAAAAATTTTTTCCCAGTTAACTATTACTATTATCAACGAGACCTTTCGAAAGATACCCTTCTTGAAAATTTACTTCCCCGGGGGGGGATTTTCCCCCCTGGGGGGGAACCGATGCCCCCCCATGCACAAAATTTGTTTCCTAGTTAACTACTACTATTATCAATAATTCATATTAATTTTACAATCGTAAGTTTAAAATAACTCTCATTATGCCCATTTATACGGTATTTTGTCCTATGCTGCCATGTTAAAAATTTGCATAAAATGCGATCACAACGCCACCTGTTGAGCTATTGATCCCCAAATCTAATGGGCACCAGTTCATGTCAGGGTGCAACTAAATACCAAGTTTGGTTAAATTTCATTCATTGGTTCGTGAGATACAGCGTCCACAAAAAAATGATACAGACAGACAGACAGACACACAGACAGACAGACAGACACACAGACAGACATTTTTTAAAAACTATCAATTCGTGTTCAGGACATCCCAAAACGTGTAGATCCGTCAAAAAACGGAGGTCGAAAATTTTCGCGAATCCAATACTTTCTCTATATTACATATAGAAGAAAGTAAAAAAAAAAAAAAAAAAAAAAAAAAAAGTTAATCAAATTTTGTTTTCTGAATTTCACTCTTTGAACATGTCGCCTTTTAGCTTACTGGGCATTTTTTGAAAAAATACATTTAAATATTTTATTTCATTAAGAAAACTTGGGGCTCTATTTTTCAATTTCTAAAAGAAAAATTAAATTTTATTTCATATATTTTATTTTATTTTTATTTTATTTTATTATTATTATTTATTTATTTATTTATTAAAAAAAAAAAAAAAAAAAGAAAAGAAAGAAAAGAAAAAAGAAAAAAAAAAAAAAAGAAAAGAAATGGCTCACTAATCTAAAAAGCAACATGTTCAAATAGTGGAATTTAAAAAAAAAAAAAAACAGAATTCGTAAACCTTCATTTTTAAATGAGATACCCTTATAATACAAAGCAACAAAAATCCTGTTGAATAACACGGGAAAGAAGAAAAGATAAATCTGACTTGCAGTCGGCAGCAAAAGTATCCGAGCACTAGCAAAAATTCCTATTTAAAAATGGTACATTTAATACAGTTTTGTTAAATAAATCCTTGTCGAATCACGTTCTTAGTCAGCCTAAAAACATGATTCGACAAGGATTTATTTAACAAAACAGTATTAAGTGTACTTTTTTATACATAGGAATTTCGCTAGTGCTCGGATATTTTTGCTGCCGGCTGTATGTGTAGCCTTAATAGAAAATTACAAATTTTATCAAATACAAAACTTTCTCTTTTTAAATATAAAGAAGAAAGTGATAAGAAAAAAGTGAAAAGCAAAAAATAATGTTCGGATTAAAGTTACGTGAAATAGCAATTAATTTAGAATGAGATTAGAAGAAGTGTATTGCTTGTCTTTTTAAATTATCTAACATTTGTTCTTTTTTGTATCTAAACTTTCTTCTAATGACTGACTTTCTTTATTTTTTAAAACTGTTTAGATTCCAATTAAATTTGGTTTCTCTTAGACTTCTTCAGTAACTTATAGATAGATAGATAAATTTTATAGTGTTATCCAAAATAAGATATTTTGTTTTAATGAGAGATTTATTATTATTATTAGTAGTAGTAGTAGTAGTAGTAAAAATATATTAATTTGGTAATTTCTGTAAATACTTATTATGAAATTAAAGAATCACCCAAAATTAATTTTGCACTTGCATATATAGGCTATTTGTTAATTTATAATTCATTAATAATCTAACGAATATAAGACATTTCAAAATATATTTTTAAAAAATAACGTCATCATCTATTTAATCTATCATCTATTACTATAACATTTTATGAGTCGGTATATTAAAATTTTAACCAGACAGTTTAATATTTTATTACTTACCAAGTATAAAAACAGAAACGCATTTCTTCATTAAATTTCTTTGAAACATTAAGAATATGTTATACTGAAATATCCATTATTAACTGCGATTTCAATTACACAAGAATGTTTAATTTTCAATTTTATAACCTTAATCAATTTTCTTATATTATGCTATTAGAATCTACATCCGCTGATTCGCACGAGTCAAGTTTCCCTCAGTTCTAATGTCGAAGGAGATTTTCGGTATTCCAGCATTTACACAACTGTCGGAATATACAAAGGCAGACTTCTAGCTGTCAAAAGATTGCGAAAAAAACATATTGATATTACAAGAAAAATGAAAAAAGAGTTGAAAATGGTAAGATGTTATCGTTGTGATGTTACAAATTTTGTTTTCTATTTGATGATAACTCTATAAATTATTTGTACAGTCGGCAGCAAAATTATTGAAGCGCTTAGCAATAATTCGTTCTTAAACGATGTGCACCTAATACTATTCTATTAAGTAAATATTTGTCGAGTCATGGTTTTAGTCTTAAGCTGTTCATAAAAAAGTAAACTGATGATAAAAATTAGCAATCAAACCAAATATATAGATATATAAATATATAAATATTAGTGCTGCACCGAGTAGCACTTTGGCCGAGTAGCCGAGTACCGAATTTCGAGTAGTTGTAAGAAAGAATAATTGACGTACAATATGAAGAATTTTGCATATCTTGAAATTTAAAAAAGGCCTTTTGAACACAAAATTAAGTTAAAGGGCAAACAGCATGTTTTCATGAAACGTTTCAGAACTTTTGTAGTGTATATACACAATTAGGTTCATTGTTATATTTGATACTTCCAGCTTAGTGGATTATTAAAATCATAACTGATAACTTCATTCTTTATTATATAGTCTTTCTCAGATGCGAATCATTCTCAGATAATTCTCAGAGAATATAAAAGTTCCTATATAGTCAGGCTTAATTTAAGATGCATGAAATTTACATATGAAATGAGAACATTAAAATAAATATTTTATCATTTCAAACATGATAGACTTCATTAATCTTCAAATTTTAGAAGAGTAAAAAGATAGGTGGTTTCGGGCCATAATTTACAGAACAACAAATTTGCTAATATATTTTTAATAACATTTTAGTCTATTTACCTTTTTCATAATTATTATTTTTTAAATTAAAAATCAATCTTTTTTTGCAGTTTTAAAAATGTCTTACTTTTATTTGCACAAATATGTAACTAAAGTTTTATCGACTATATTAGTATTATATAAGGGTTCTTTTTTCTAAAATATTTTATTTTTGTCTGCTTTATAGATACAATTTTATGTACTAAGTTTTTAATAAAAAAAAAAAAAAAAAAAAAAATGCATATTGCACTCATACAAGATGATTTTACTTAAATTCTTGTAACTAAAATGGATAAGCTCATATCATGAATCGTCTCTATACCGAGTTTGGTGTCAATCTACTTCCCCGTTTTAACTGCAGAAAGCTGTTTGCAGCAAAAATTTAATGACTCTATGTTTATATTTTCATAATTTTTTAGTTTAGTTATTAATAAACAACTCTTATGAATACATTTCTTTCAATAATACATAAAAATAATGAAATTCTTACAACTACTCGATATTAGCCGAATACTTAGTATTTGGCCGAGTACCGAGTACTCCGCAAACTGGCCGAGTAGGCCTAGTACCGAGTATATACCGAGTACTTGGTACAGCTCTAATATATATATATATATATCAAAAGTATCCGAGCACTAGCAATAATCCCTGTCTAAAAAAAGTACACTTAATACTGCTTTCTTAAATAAATCCTTCTCGAGTCATGTGCTTAGTCAGTCTAAGTACATGATTCGACAAGGATTTATTTAACAAAACAGTTTTAAGTGTACTTTTTTGATATCGGAATTATTGACAAGTGCTCGGATACTTTTGCTGCTGACTGCATATATATATGAAAAATCTGGATGTGTGCTTCAATAATTTTGCTGCCGACCGTAATTCAATAAGTTATAATCAAACTTCAATCTATATAATATTTCTGTAACGTGGACCAGTTACAATTAGATTATGTCGAAACGATACGATCATGACGTAAGGTGCTATCTGATTGGTCAACCAAGATTAGCAGCCGAATTTATGCTTTGATTATTCTAAAGATTTCAACTACAATAATTTAATCTAATACACTTCAAATACACATTTTCTTAAAGAAATTGGAAAAATATTAACTTTTTGTGTTGAAACGTTGCTCAAAATCTCATATTTAGAAGTAGAGGAGAGGGGATGAATGGGACATATTTCATATTTTTATTGATAACGTTGGCCATGTGTAATTCAGAATTTTGCAACACTGCTCATAAGTAAAATTCAGTAGTCATTTACATATAAATATACTAAATTTAATAAAATTTCATCATTCTTAATTAATCATTTTTTCTTCCGCATTGCATGTGCCTTATCCCATTCATCCCCATCTATAGGGATGAATGGGACATGTTTGGGGTTGATGAAAAAAAGCAAAAAATAATTTTTTGAAAGTTTAATTAGTTCGTGTGATTTTATTTCACAACTATGAATTCATTCATATTAACATTAATCAAAATTATTTGCTGAAATCAACAGAAACTGATGTATTAACTCACAAATTAACATCAAAAGACAAAAGTATTTTGGTTTGTGCAACTCCTAGTGCTCTAGGCTTTGGTAACTTCATTGTGATAGTCTCTACATCCACAAAATAAATTTCTGGTGAATCAGTATGCTAAAATAGGTATTATCTTTCTCAAAAATCGCCGTTGTGCATTATCTTCATTCTTGTTCAGAACTCTTGCAATATAATGAACAATCTTTTTTTTGCCACATAACATTAGAATGAAATCGTCTGTTATGTTATTCAAAATATGCACCTGTAGGTCATCAGCCATGGATGCATCACTTTCAGCATGAAGTGATAAATTTTCTGGTTTGTCACTACTATTCTTATCATTAGAAAATTCATTTGTTGAAAAATACACTTTCTCCTTTCATTTCTTTAGTTGTTTCTGACCTGCTTTTCTATTTCTTCTTCTAATACATTATTCACATCAGATGCAGGAAGTTCAGTTCTATAGAAATTTCCTTTTAGAATTTTACCTATGCTTTTAGATGCTGCGACCATCTACCGGTTATTTTATGCTTCTGACAACTTTGTCACCTCCTGTGGTACTAATTGGCATGGGAAAACTTGGATTTCTTTTATAAAATTCTTCAAGGCAAAATAAAAATATTATTGACTGTCTACATGTCCAACTTTTCAAGGGTCACTTTCCGATGAATAATTTATGACTTTTGATGAGCGGCAAGTGTAAACCCAGCTTAATGCTTATTTCTCTGTTGTGTCAGTTAGTACACGAGAGAACTTCCCCTTTTCTTCCATCTCTTAACACATAGTTTTCTTACAGAGATAACTTAAAATAAGAATGAATTAATATTAGGAGACTACTGTTACGCTGTTTAGTCTCAATAGGTGTTACTTTAAAAGTTGTGTCGCAAGTAGAAAAACGTGTTGAAAAGAAATCAGAAAAATTAATTTCAACCTATTTTTCCTTAAATCTACAAAATTAAGAATCCTGGTAATGAATATATGCTTACTTCTGATAGATTGGAGTGGAAGGTTGATTTTTTACCAACTATGTGAAAAATACCAGAGCCGGGAATCGAACCCGGACCTTACGCTTAACGCGCAGATGCTGAAACCACTGAGCTACCCTGGCTGATAACCAGCTTGGCATTCCTCACATAATATACGTTGGCAAGGTCACCGAGTCTGCATTAGAGCAGCTATATCAAATGACAAATATGAACATGGCACAACAGTGTGCCACGCATGACGTTCATCATACATGATGAGCTTGAAATGCATTTTACAAAATTATTTATTTATTAAATTAATTATTATTTGAATTTAAACAGGCTAACAGAGCGATGTTTTAAACAAAAACTCTCGTAAACTTAAAAAAAAAATGTTTTTTTACATATTTATAATCAGCTATATGTCTAATAAACTATTTTGAAACTAATGTAATAATTTTCAAAAGAAAGTATTTAGAGTACGTTAAAAGGTTGAAACAAATGAAACATGCTAAAAGATTATTTTTAAACACCTAATTAAATAATAGAGACTGTAAATTAGTAATTTTAATTTCCTTTTTCAGATGCGTGATCTTCGTCACGACAACTTAAATCCTTTCATTGGAGCTTGTATTGATCCTCCCAACATCTGCATTATTACAGAATATTGCTCTCGGGGAAGCCTAAAGGTAAGTGTTTCATTCATCATGTGTTCAACTTTCTTTTTTTTTACTTTCCGAACACTATAGTGAGGAAAGTATTGTAATCATGTCAAAAATCCGAATTCGAGATTTTGATGTTTCTATACGTTTCGAGGTCCAACGAGTCCGTTTTCACTATTTTTACAATGATATATGTATGTGTGTGTGTATGTATGTGTGTATGTATGTGTGTATGTCTGTGAGTGAACACGCTAGCGTCTAAACGCTTTGTTCGAATAAGCTGAAAGTTGGTACGTATATTGTAAGTCACCATAGTACGAACCCTATAGATTTTGGTGAATCTAGCAATTATAGTTTTTTTACAGGGACACAAAGAAAAATTCTTTATCATTATGGCCAAAGGACCAAAATCTTAAAAGTGCGATAGCATCTGAACGCCTTATTCAATTGAGAAAAAACTTTATACACATATTATAGGTCACAGATACTCAATCTGTATAGATTTTTGAGAATCTAGCACTTATAGTTTTTTTACAGGGACACAAAGAAGAATTCTTTGCCAAATTTTTAAAAGTGTGATAGCGTCTAAACGCCTTATTAATCTCAGCAAAGAATTTGTACACATGTTATAGGTGACATTTGAACCAACTGTATAGATTTTGGTGAATCTAGCACTTACAGTTTTTTTACAGGGACACAAAGAAAAATTCTTTATCTTTATGGCCTATGAGACCAGCGATAGCATCTAAACGCCTTATTCAATTGAGCTGAAAATTTGTATGAATATTATAAATCACTGTTGCACTAACTATAAGCATTTTGGTGAATCTAGCATTTATAGATTTTTACAGGGACACAAAGAAAAATTCTTTATCATTATGGCCAAGGGACCAAAATCTTAAAAGTGCGATAGCATCTGAACGCCTTATTCAATTGTGCAAAAACTTTATACACATATTATAGGTCACAGATACTCAATCTGTATAGATTTTTGAGAATCTAGCACTTATAGTTTTTTTACAGGGACACAAAGAAAAATTCTTTGCCAAATTTTTAAAAGTGTGATAGCGTCTAAACGCCTTATTAATCTCAGCAAAGAATTTGTACACATGTTATAGGTGACATTTGAACCAACTGTATAGATTTTGGTGAATCTAGCACTTACAGTTTTTTTACAGGGACACAAAGAAAAATTCTTTATCTTTATGGCCTATGAGACCAGCGATAGCATCTAAACGCCTTATTCAATTGAGCTGAAAATTTGTATGAATATTATAAATCACTGTTGCACTAACTATAAGCATTTTGGTGAATCTAGCATTTATAGATTTTTACAGGGACACAAAGAAAAATTCTTTATCATTATGGCCAAGGGACCAAAATCTTAAAAGTGCGATAGCATCTGAACGCCTTATTCAATTGAGCAAAAACTTTATACACATATTATAGGTCACAGATACTCAATCTGTATAGATTTTTGAGAATCTAGCACTTATAGTTTTTTTACAGGGACACAAAGAAAAATTCTTTGCCAAATTTTTAAAAGTGTGATAGCGTCTAAACGCCTTATTAATCTCAGCAAAGAATTTGTACACATGTTATAGGTCACATTTGAACCAACTGTATAGATTTTGGTGAATCTAGCACTTACAGTTTTTTTACAGGGACACAAAGAAAAATTCTTTATCTTTATGGCCTATGAGACCAGCGATAGCATCTAAACGCCTTATTTAATTGAGCTGAAAATTTGTATGAATATTATAAATCACTGTTGCACTAACTATAAGCATTTTGGTGAATCTAGCATTTATAGATTTTTACAGGGACACAACGAAAAATTCTTTATCCTTATGATCTAAGGGCTCAAAGTTCAGTAGCGTTAAATAAAACCTCGTGTGATATATGGAGAAAAATACTCAAACACTCTGTTATGGTTTTCTCTTTTTTGTTTGTTTAGCAACTCCTCTTAATTTTATCTACAAAACTGTTAGTTACTCAATGTTCGGAAAGTCGAGTGGAGTCACTCCAGATTTTTTATTTTTATTAAAAAGCATATAAAATCCTTTCATACAATTCACTGCAAAATCTTTGTAAAACCGCGAAAACTTTTCACACCTACGGCAGTTCAGGCAAAAGTTTTAATTATAACATTATGGTAAATGTTTAAGCAAGCATAAATGGCTGCTAGAAATTTTTTAATAAATAAAACACAAACAAATATAATAATTAATTAAACTGCTAGTTATATATTTTTCGAATAGAATAAGTATGAATTTCATTTTCCCGTTTCGCTGTTTCTTTCTAATTAACGTTTTTCCGCACTGCTAACATCGTGGCATATTGAAGTGACATGAGAATTCCTTATTTGTGACACGAAAAAATTAAAACGGAAAATTATACATTTACATTTTCTTCTAAATAAGGGATTTTTTAACACAATAAAAGTCTGATATATGTTGCTATGAAAGGACATAATTTTATCCGAGTTATAATGCCCTAGACTGAAGATTGTTTACCCCTATAAGCGTTAATTATCTACCCAGAAAACTTAATTAATCAAAGAAAATCACGTTCTTTTTCTCCAGAGAACATTACTATTACTCCTTTGCATTAGAATTCACGGTATATTGATCCAAATTATATCGTACTTATCCATTGCAATTAAATAAATTTAATTAAAATAATTTAATTTTTTCCGCTTTCAACATCAATTTTTAGAGAAATAAGCTTTTCTTCAGTGTAATTATCAGAAATAAATAAATAATAATTCATTGAAAGTAAATATAAGTGTCTATATGGTTGGGAAATTCACATTTGTAAAAAATATTTAAAATGTTACGTAACACTGAAAAAAAAAAAAAAAAAAAACTTTAAAAGTACAGGGAAAATCTGGCAGCTGGGGTACCAGTATTTCTCCGTCAAATATACAATTTAAAACCGTAAAATTGTATCACTGACATATATTTCACACAGGATCCTGTAAATCAAACAGGTCTTTTGTTATAAGTACAGTTTTGTCCTGTATATTTGACGGAGAAATACTGGCACCCCAGCTCCAGATTTTTCTTGTACTTTTAACAGTTTTTTTTTTTTTTTTTTTTTTTTTTTTTTTTACAGTGAAAAATTAGTTTAGAACTTTTTGAATGAATTAAGTGTAAAATAGGACTAATTGTAATAATTTAAGCGAAGATAATTTCGGAATTTTTTGAAATTTAGAGACTTTAAAAGTGTAATATCTTAGAACTAGACACTATCTATCAATAAATATTTGGAGAATTTCGAATATAGACGTTTACTCAAATACCTAGAAAAGTTCTTTATGAATTAACTTGAAACTTTGTTAGTGTAAAAAACATGTTCTACCTCATATATTTCAGCAAAAGTTGTGTCATGAAAAAAAAAAGGGAACAAGTAAAAAATTAAACAAAAATAAAAATGTTTTGAATCGCCCTGTAAACTAGTTGGCATAGGTGGACTCTACTCAGTTCCCCATCATATTCTCATAAATTTCTAGTGCAGGACATATTATATTCATGCTAAGAGAAATGAATTTGATCAAACGCTTGACACAATGATAGAATGCAATCCTCGCCAAATAGGCTACCCACCATTCAGTTGGATATATTTATCTTATTCTAATCTATTAATTTATTTTATTGGGGTCAATTTCGTAGGTTAGTTTTCATGCTACTATCCCCAAAATGCATATTTATATGGAATATCGCCTAATTTTGCTATTTTGATAAAGTTTTAAATTACGAATAACTTCCGAAATTTTCCTACTAGAATATTTGTAGTCAATCATGTTCAAACAAGCATCATAAATGTTATTTTGAAATTTCTGATATATTTATGATCCTCAAAATGGACGTTTATGCTCAATTTGCCCTATACTGCCCTTTTAAGTAAATCGTAAATTCCAAATAACTTACGAATTGTTTAAATTGAAAAATTCATAGTCTATGATATTCATGCCAGTATCCTAACTGATACTTCAAAATTGGTCTGACATCTTTTCGATGAAAATATCCCTCAAGATATTAACATTTATGTGAAATTTTGCCCTATTCTGCCATGTTAAGAAATTCGTAAATTTCCAATAACTTACGAAATTTTTATATTGGGAAATTCATAGTCAATGATATTCATGCCAGTAACCTAAATAATATTTCAAAAGTAGTCTGACATCCTTACTGTGAAAATATCCCTCAAAATTGACGTTTATGTGAAATTTTGCCTTATTCTGCCATGTTAAGAAATTCGTAAATTTCCAATAACTTACAAAATTTTCAAATTAGCATGTTTATGTGTTCATTCTGGCATCAAAACTGATATTTTAAAACTCGTCTGACATATTTAAAGTAACAATTTTTCATTTAATGCACGTTTAAGTGAAATTTTTCCCTATTCTCCCTTGTTAAGAAAATCGTAAATTTCTAATAACTTACGAAGTTTTGTAATTCGAATGTTGCAAATGAATAGGGTTCTTGCCAGTGTCGAAAGTAATATTTTAAAACTAATCTGACTTCTCTGTGACAATTTGTTCTTGAGATATCGTGTACATAGACTAACAAACTAACTAACGGACTAACAAACTAACAGACGGACCTACAGACGGACACCATGCAAATTTTGTCATTTTCAGAATCCTCACACCTGAAAACGTGTAAAAAAGTCAAAAAAAATTGAGGCCTTAAATTTTCACGATTACCTAAGTTCCCCATACCTATAGTATGATGGGAAACTACAAGTAATGCCTTAAATGCATTTTGGCTGTAGCATGGGATTATAAGGAATTGTTTCATTATGTGGTGTATAAATTTTTAGGAAGCTACTACATATATTCATGGAGATATAACTTTTTTTTTTTTTTTTTTTTTTTTTGAAGGGAAAAAAAATTTACTTTTTAAATTGTAACACGTAAGGTATTAAACCCAGTGCAAAGCCCTTTTTAGGAAATTTGGCATACTACATTAGACACGGCATACTGCAGTCGAAATGCAAAAACTAAATGTCTTCATACGAAATATGAGCATTTTTACTAAAATTATTTTAACTAGCGTGCGTTAGCTTTTTTAAAAAAAGTCATTTGCACAATTTATTAGCTAAAAGCATTGAGCAATTTATATAAATTCCCCAAACAAATATCAGGTTAATTAGAAAAGTTATGAAAGATAGAATGAACAAAATATCAGTTCTCTGAAAATAAAATCTAAACTATAAGGGGGGTTACTCATATTTTTACTTCGATTCAATCAATGTCCAATGGTAAGAGAGTGTCTGCTGATTGTAAATAAATATTGAAAAAAAAAAACTATCATCTTCCTTTTTTTATTTTTCATTTTTGAGAAGAATTGAAATTTTGTGCCCTCTATCTCTCATGACTTTTTGAATTTACACGATATTTTGAGGGGATTTTTATATAAGTTGCTCAATACTTTTGGTCATTAAATTATGTAGTTGAAATTTTACTTAAGCTACTACATGCGTAGTTAAACTAAAGTAGTTTTACTACATGCGTAGTTAAAAATTATTTAGTAAAAATGCTCATATCTATTTTTGCATTCTAACTGCAGTATGCTGTGTCTAATGTAGTATGCCAAATTTCCTAAAAATGGCTTTGCACTAAGTCTAATACCCTACGTGTTATAATTTAAAAAGTAGATTTTTTTTTTTTTTACCGTTTTATTTCCATGAACATGTGTGGTAGCCTCATAAAAACTTATAAAGATAATGAAAAAAAAAAATTCTCATAATCACATGCTACAGCTAAAACCCATTTAAAGCATTACTTTTTACAGGGTGATCCAAAACATTTTTATCTTCATTTAATTTTTTACTGGTTCTCTTTTCCTCTTCATGACACAACCTTTGCTGAAATATATGAGGTACAGCATGTTCTTTATACTACCAAAGTTTCAAGATGATTCCGCAAGAATTTTTCTAGATATTTGACAAAACGTCTAAATTCGAAAGTGTCCAAATACTTATTGATAGATAGTGTATGTATATGTGTGTGCGTGTGTATGTAAAGAAATTAATAAGTGGTTCAATAATCACTATTTCCTTGCATTTAGCATTTTTCCGCACAGCTGCGTAGTGACATGTTGAAGAGATTTGTAAAAGCCATCCTTGCAGGGTCCAATCTACTCTTCTTCCAAATTTTGTAGCTCTACGGTCAGTAGTCTGAGATCCAGAGCACAGACACTTCGCTTTATTCGCATACATTAACAGAATTTTTCTAATGATTTGTCTATAATATATTTTCTAAAATATAAATATTAATTTTCATTGAGAAGTAGAACATTTAATATATGTCATATATTTTATGCTTTCATTTTTTGGATTTTGTTTTTCTTTTCTTTCTTAATTAAATCGCATATTTCTTCATGTGATATTTTTCATTTCTACCTGTGCCTACCTCACTCCTTTCTACCTACCTCAAAAAGGTTTTCATATATATAATTCATCATTACAATGATCAAACGCCAGGAAGTAAGACGAGAATTAGTGAACTAAAACCACATATGGAAATGAGGCCTTATACAAGGCAAAATATATTTAAAAATTTAACATGAATAGTTTTTGGAACATAGAAAAAATATTATTAATAACTAGAAGTAGAAAGAGCAGAGATATAATATACATATGTATATGCCATAAAGATTGAGAATATCGAATTTTTAACAGGGAACTCTTAAATTTACAATGATCCTAGATATTCATTAGTGTAAATTTACAGAATTTTTTTACTATGTATTGAGTCAAAAATGTAAAATCTCTTCTGTGAAAGGCTTAAGTTTCTTTTGTTTGACTAAGCTTATAAACTTTTGTAAAATTTGTTGCTTCTTCTTTATTTCCTCTTGTAGTTCCTTCTTTATTTTTTACGCAATTAAATTAGAATTTTACTGTGTTTAAAAATTAGTTAAAGTTTTCCTGAATTATTTTCGTACTTTGTCTTTTCTATATATCGCCTTCTAATTGTATATAACGTGTTTATGATATAAGTTTGTTCACTATTTGCGATGAGAGACTAAAACTATATTGATAGTATATTGAAAAAAATTTATATAATTTTAATTTCATTCATGGATTTAAAAAATTCACTTTCTCTTTATCAGGATGTTCTGGAGAATGAAGATGTGAAACTAGATAATATGTTTAATGCATCACTCATTGGAGATATCGTACGGGTGAGTAAATTTCTAAAAATATAATTTAGGAACTTTTATTTATTTATTTATTTTTTTTTATCAAAAATAATTAATCAGCATATATAGTTATGCTCATCACTGACTGACTGACTTTGTCAGTGTAAGTGCTAAGAGATTTCCTTGGACTCTGTCTGTGTGTGAACGCAAGTTGCCACCTAATTTTCATACTTTAGTTAATTTTTAAAAATCTAATTGTCCGATCGATAAGCTGTTTAATCTGACGGATTCAGAAAAATCGCCCCTTTCATTTGGTACATAATTTGTAACGAATTTTTGATTAGATTTTTTTTAAATTAATTAAAATATGAAAATAGACATAGCTTTAAAATGGACATTTAATTTTTTTTATTTTTGCCAATATTTTTTTTTCAGCATAAAATGAAATAAGCTTTCATGTTTAAAAAAAAAAAAAAAAAAAAAAAAAAAAATTATAAAATATTAAATTTGCATCTAAAAAATGACGTCTGTAAAATAGTAATAATAATTTTAAATTTTAAAGGTAACGAAGAGATAAATAAAGTGCGAAAATTTCGTACAGGCTTGCTGGCAAATGAATTATTTGAAGTGAGAAATAAATAAAATGAAATGATCATTTTTCATCGGGCCCCTTAGTCACCCTACAACTACCTAGTTTCTGTATATAAATGTTTATAATTTATAATTATGTAAATCATATAATTTGCACAAATCATATACCGTAAATAAGATATACGTTACATATACTGGGCACATTGCTGCTAGTACATACAATAATTTCCACATATTTAAACTAAGTGTGAGTTGATCATTTTCTTTTGTTAAAATGCTTGGTTTTTCATGTTCAGAACTCATATGTTTTTCTATCAGAAAAAGAAAAAAAAAAACCTAAACAAAATGGATGTAATAAACAGTATTTCTATGCATTAAATATACATATAAATTCCTCTTTATCGATTAACGATTCTTTTCTTAACTGAATAAAATAAAACTGTTGATTATAAAAGATCGATGAAGTAGCAGATTTGTTCGTTTTTGATATCGATTTTTCTACAATAGAAATTGAAATATCGCCATCTAATTCTAAAATTTATAACGTACAGTAACGTCACGTTCCTGCAAAATCGATAGCAAGTAAAATGTAAAAAAGAAGTTTAAATAAAGTGATATCGTGATATCAGTATTTACAGAAAATATATATACTATATAAATTCATAATAACTCATAAAGTACATAAAGTACCTGTCTAATTTGGGCCTTCTTGATACGAAGTTGAAGTCACAAGCTTCTATTATACACATAAAATCTGCAGCCGATGAACAGTGTGTTCAACAGCTAATCGCAGCTGATCGCCAGTGATCTATCGCGCGTGCAAAGTTATGTGATCCTTCAAGTCTGCCAAAGTTACAACATTTCCATGATAAACCAAATTCTTTAAATGGTCCCAAAACTAAAAATCACACGGACTGAGATCGTGAGAACGGACCGGCCAAGAAATGGAAATTGAACGTCTAATCGCTCTGTCATCTGTAA
This sequence comes from Salticus scenicus, assembly GCA_963930645.1. Lineage (NCBI taxonomy): Eukaryota > Metazoa > Arthropoda > Arachnida > Araneae > Salticidae > Salticus > Salticus scenicus. The sequence continues at coordinate 204,954,529 of OZ005653.1, read as the reverse complement.
ATTTTACAGCAAAAAAATTACAAAATGTAAGAATACTAGTTTTAAATTTCATAATGTTTGAAAATGTTGAAATAAACTACAGATATTTATTGCATATCATTTCAAGCATTTTGACTGTAATGTACCCCCTAGCAGAAATTTTTTGATTTAACTTTTTTTTTTTTTTCTTTTTCTGAATCTTTGAGAGCATTGCTTTGAATTGTCTATATGTAAATTTTCGACTAAATCTGCAATGTAGTTACAAATACAGGGAGCGCTGAACAGGCCGAATTTAGTTATGGCCACCCTGTACAAGGCTAGACAAAATCAATCTATAGTATGTTTTTTTTTTTTTTTTTAATTATTATTATTAAAAATATATATATATTATAGAAATTTTGAGAGTTTTCTTTCACTTAATCAAAAAAAAAAAATTTTTGTAAAAAAAAAAAAAAAAATGCGAAAGAAAATCACATTTAATCTTCAGTATACATCGACGTTTTTCTTAATTCAAAATATAAAAATTAATATACATAATTACATCATTCAGACGAAATGCATCGCGCTAATATTGGCTAGGATCTTTTAGAAAAGTCCCATGATCTCAGCAAAGTCACTGAGACTAATCTTTTTTTGCGGAGACCTAGTTTTAATTAACTATCAATATCAGTAATTAATCTAATGTTTTTAATTATTCATTTATTTATTTTTAGGGTATGACATATATTCATGACAGCGCTCTTCGATCTCATGGCAACCTGAAATCTTCAAATTGCTTAGTTGATAGCCGATGGGTAGTTAAAATAACCGATTTTGGCTTGCACGAGCTGAAATTTGGAGCCGATCCTGATTCAGAAATTGGATTTGACTTTGAACAGCAATGCGAAAGTGAGTATTTAAATACATTTCGCATCTTTGTTTGTTTTTATAGAATTTACCTATGATGTTAGATTTTTTTTAAAGGCCTACAAAGTTGTAAAACCTAGTGTTCGTTGGTAAAGGTTCCTATTCTCAGCTGATAAAATAATTTCCATCGAATGAGAAAAATATTCATTTACGAAAATATGTAAAATAGGAATTTGCAAAATTCTGTAATAGCTATTTCACTGTTAAGGGAAAAAAAAAAAAACTATATTACACATCAATATTGGGGCAGCCCAATATAGACAACTACGCAGAGAAATGTTACCAGCTGTAACTGCACTGTTTAAAAAATGCAACTTTACTGCCAGAAATTCCTTTATAATTACAGAAAAATACGTTTTGTCAACGTAATTTTTCCGTAATTTACGACTCTTTTCTCAAATTACAGAGCTGGCAGCAAAGTTGCATTTTTACTTTCTTCTATATTCAATAGAAGAAAGTATTGGATTCGTAAAAATTTTCGACCTCGGGTTTTTTATGGATTTACACGTTTTGAGAGCTGTAGAACACGATTTGACCATTTTTAGAAAATGTCTGCCTGTCTGTGTGTGTGTGTGTGTGACAAAATTTTGTGGCAACTGTATCTCAGGAACTACTGCACAGAATTTCATACAAGTTGGTATGTAGTTTCACCTTGACATAAATTAGTGCCTATCAACTTTTGGTAAAAATTGTCTTACAGGTTGCGTTGCCATCCTACTTTTTCTAAATTTTTAACATGGTGATATAGGACAAAATTTTGCATAAATGTGCATAAGGGGAATTATTTTTTAGTAATCATTATGAAAATTACAAGAATTATTTATAATAGAGATAGTCAACTGGGAAAAAAAATTTGTATGTGTAGGAGCCTCGCCAAACCCCCCTGGCGGGAAGTCCCCCCTCGACGGGAGTAAATTTTCAGGATGGGTATCTTTCGAAAGGTCTCGTCAATACCTTTAAAACGAATGGTTGAACTATGAATCTGTGATAATTTAAAACAATGTTATCGATTTTTATTACTTTTAACGAAAAGAAAAATTTATTTATTTATTTATTTTTTTTTTTTTTAATCGTATTTTTTTTTTTTTTTTTTTACGAAATTTAACCAAACTTGGTATTTAGTTGGCCCCTGACATAAACTGGTGCTGATTAGATTTGGGGATCAATCGCTCAACAGGTGGCGCTGTGATTGTATTTTTTCTAAATTTTTAAAACGGCAGTATAGGACAAAATTTCGTATAAATGTACATAAGGAGAGTTATTCTTAACCTGTGATTGTAATATTAATATGAATTATTGATAATAGTAGTAGTTAATTAAGAAAAAGAAATATGCATGTGGGGGCATCGCTTCACACCCCTGGGGGGGGAGGTAAATTTTCAAGATGAGTATCTTTCAAAAGGTCTCGTCAATATCTTTAAAACGAATGGTTGAACTATAAATATGTGATAATTTAAAACAAAGTTATCGATTTTTTTTTTTTTTTTTTTTTTTTTTACTTTGAACGAAAAAAACTTGGAAAAAAATCATATATATATATATATATGTATATATATATTTAATATTGTTATTGAGTGAATTTGTATAGGAAAATATAGAAGAAAGTCTTGTGGGGGCCACAACATACTGGTTTTAACAGTGTGTTTAACCTTACACGGTTACATAGGTACAGCTGGTAACATTTCTCTTTATGATTGCGGTATTTATCTACATAGTAAGCTGCCTCAATATTGTTGTGTAATATTACACAAAATATTTTTGCAGTGTTGGATCTATGAAGTAAAAAAATATCGTAGTTTGTGAATTTTTTCTTTTCTATTTTCCCACAGTAATTAATATCAAAGAAAAATATTCTTCCTTTAATCTACAATTAGGTAACACTTTTCAAGCTTTAATTTTATTTCTTTAAAAAAAAAATAAAGAAAGAAACTATGTTGATTCCAATTCAGACTAAATGGCAAATCAATTCAGAACATTTAAGCCAAAAAGTGCACTTTTCCTATACGCTTCTATTCTTTCACTCGCTTACTTTCCATTCATCCTTGTCAGAAATTAAATACAAGGAGGCCATAATTAAACTGACAGTGTTCTGTAGTACAATCTCACTGAATAGCCCCAAACTGTGTAGGAAGATTAAACAAGACGAAGAACGAAGGATTCCGCAAAAAAAAAAAAAAAAAGTTCCGAAATTTACAGGTATATGTGGTAGGCACCAGTGGTGTGGTGTCTAGGGATAGACCACAGATTATTATACAGATAGGACACTCCCGTATATTCTACGGTAACCAAAATTTGACTGCAACGACCCTATTGTCAACGGCTGTAAGTTTCTCGAGCTCTCTAGCTTACGCAATCGCTCGTCTTATTTTTATTGTATCTATGTTCATATCGTAATAGTGCAACGTTAAACCCAACATCCAACCAACTAACCATTGCATTGATGTTGGCAACTTTGTTATTGTTTACGAATTTGTTTGTCGAAAGCAATTTATTTTAAGAAGCAAGTACTAAATATTAAGCAAATAAATTTCGAAAATATACATAGACCAGAAATATTTTTTTTTCATTTTAAAGCATTTTGTATTATTTAAACCAAGCAATGTTAAATATTTAAGATTTCATACCATACTGCTATTTCAGCATTTCAGTTTGTTATATTAATTTGTACACTTGAACACGAATGTGTTTGGAAAAGTTTGGAAAAATTTATTTTCAAACATAATAAAAATTAGTTTTATTTCTTAGAAAATAGCTGTGAATGTTATGATTTTGTGAATTTAAAAGTGGTAGAAAAAGTGAAGGAAAGAAAACTGCACATACGTTTTCGTTTGGCAGCTTTATTATTGTTTACAAACTTGATTGTCAAAAGCAATTTATTTTAAGAAGCAAGTGCTAAATATTAAGAAAACAAACTTTGAAAATATACATAAAATAAAACATTTTTTTCATTTTAAAGCATTTTGTATTATTTAAACCAAGCAACGTTAAATGTTTAATGATTTCATACTACTATTTCAGAATTACAGTTTGTAATTTTAATTTGTACTTGAATATGAATATGTTTGACAAAGCATGTTTTTAAACATTAATTAATTTTTATTTCTTAGAAGAATAGCTGTGAATGTTTTGAGGATAATTTTGTGAATTCAAAAACAATAGAAAGTGAAGAAAAAAAAAACTTCCCATACTAACCTGCTACTAACTACTCGTGAAATAGAAAAACAATTTTCGAACAAAGATGCTATTCATGGTAGACTTAACACATGTAGATCCCCTCTGTTGACACTAGTGGTGCTACTATATTTCCGGTTCGCGTTTTAGCTTCACTGTCCTATCTGTATGATAATCTGTGGGATAGACTCAATAAGGAGGAGATAAATCCATGACATCACATTTATTGAAGGACAGATGAAACGTACACGAACTGAAAATGCACATAAGGATGATATAAAAGCAGACATTGAATAGTAACATAATGCTTATTCTACAGCTTAGCACTTTTCAAGTTGCGAAGAACTTAAGTAGAGCAGAGTTTAGCACTTACACGTGCTATAGCAAACTGTAGAACTAAAGTATGAGCCAGTCATGGCTCTATCCAGCTATTTGGCACACTCCACACTCAAACCAGAACGAATAACCAACTCATCCTGCGCGTTGATGGTCTCTCTTTCGTTTCACTGTCAGCTGAATACTGGAAAAACTCCCGCTCAAAATCTCGTTTAAAGACGGGCATCGGATACAGCGCCCTCCATTAAGTGGTGAAAAAACACGTCCTACATATGTATTGTTTGTTTTCGTTAGCTGTGACCCTGCTCACCTATGCGCATGCGTGAGGTCTGCATTGATTTTGTTAAAATAGGGTAGAAGCGTAGAAGATGAGAGAATGTTTACATTTTACGAGTAAGAGATAAGTTGCGGTTTCTTTTTTCTTTTTTTTTCTTTTCAGGACATTATTGAATTTTGAGGCGATACTTCTTCGTTATATTCGTATAAAGGCAAAATGCTGATTTTTCCCCCTTGTAATTTTTAAATAAGTGTAGAAGATCAGTTTTATTCTTCGATGCAAAATAAAATCCGTAAACTTAAAAGTAAATGCCTGTTTTCTTTCTTCTTCTTCTTTTTTTTTTTTCAGTTAAAATTATTTTTATTTGCTTACTTGATCTCTAAATTCGTACTATATCTGTCATACCTGAACACTTGTTTCATGCACTGATTATAGTAGTAAATTAATTAAAAATGACTTAAATTAGGTAAAATTTACATAATTCATTAATAAAAGAAGAGAAAAAGAACAACGTTTACAGTAGACTTTACCTGTAGTAAAAGTAATATATTTTTTTCTTTTAAATTATACTGCTAAAATAAAAATACCATATTTTTGGATCTCTATTTTACAGAAATTTACAGAAAATCGTATTTAAATCAAATCATTAGATTTTTTTATCATGATTATTTTACACCTTTTATTTTTCGCGCATATTGTCATATAAATTACATTAAATAAAATATTGTTAATTAAAATTAAAAATTAAACTTTAAATTCGCGTAAAAAGGTAAAATAAATATTGAAGACTCATAAAAAGAAAACGAACACGTGTAGAACGAAAAGCGCATTTGGCTAAGTGCCCATCTCATTCAACGCATCACCCCTTTTCCGAGTAGGATCGTTCCGCGAGAGGTAGACATGGTTTACGAAAACGGACAGTATATATATATATAAAGTATTTTATGTTTACAGACTAATTACGTCAAGTCTCACATCATCCAACTATGATCACAGAAATGAACTTTTAAAGAAAAGCACTTTTTAACATGGTAGTTAAGAGTCATTTTTTTTTAAGTTGGACACTTTTGATAGTTGACATCTTCAATTTTTCCGAAACTTTCAGGATGTGTTAGTAGTACTGTGATAAGAAAAAGTGAAATTTAATTTTTTCTGAATTTGATTTGTTCGACCTACAGAGGGGGTCAAAGTCTGAGGCCGTAAAAAAAGGGTACCATTTTAATATCATTTTACTCCTAAAGCCATGCGTGACACATGTCAATTTTTTTAAATACGGATACTACTTGATACTAACAAGGAAACATTCAAAAGGTGTCATCTTCAAAAATTATTGAAAAAAATATATGTGATTCTACTCTTCCTAAAACACCAGAAAATGAAAAATTATCGGCTGAAATTAATTACGGCAGCCACGAAAAATTATCAAAATTAAGTATATTTGGCGATTTCACACTGCTAGGCTATTGATTTTGAGTACTTGGCGGAAAAGCAAAACACGGTTCTGTTCGTACACGGCAATCTCGGTGCTAGCAAATGTATCGCCTAACAGCGCTAAATCGCCAAATATGCTTAATTTTGATAATTTTTTGCGGTCGCTGTAATTAATTTCAGCCGATAATTTTTTCATTTTCTGGTGTTTCATGAAGAGTAGAATCACATATATTTTTTTAACTACTTTTTGACGATGACACCTTTTGAATGTTCCCTTGTAAGTACATTTTAGCATAAACAGTTTGGTGGGTCATTCATGGCTTTAAAGGCCAGGGTCATTCAAAAGTGCAGTTTTCGTTGATTTTTTCCATGTTTTCAGTCTGAATATCTGCTAAAGCCATGAGTGCCCCTTAAAAATAATTATGGGGTTAATTACACACCTTAGTACAGAACTTAAAAATATTTAAAATTGCATGGGTCACTCTTGGCTTTAGTAGATAAACGGTCTCAAAGTTGAAAATTTTCAAAAAAAGGTCAAATTTGATGGTAAATTACTCTATAAGCCAAGAGTCAATAACTATGAGAGAGAGTTTTAATTATACCCTAGATGGTCTAGTTTTAGACCCAGGTTACAAACCTATGGGGCTTGTAAGATTTATTTAGATATAGTCTATTTTATATCGCCAATGTGTACCTGTTCTATGTAGTACAAAACGCTTGAGACCCAATTTTGTAATAAATTAATGCTTGTTTAAAACTTCCCATTTTACATTACAGAGGTCAACATCAAAATAAATATAAAATAAATATAAAATTAAAAAATCTGGAGTGACTTCACTCGACTTTCCGAACATTGAGTAATTAACAGTTTTGTAGATAAAGCCTATAAATGCTAGATTCGCCAAAATGCTTATAGTTAGTGCAACAGTGATTTATAATATTCATATAAATTTTCAGCTCAATTGAATAAGGCGTTTAGATGCTATGGCACTTTTAAAAATTTGGTCCCATAATAGGCCCTAATGATAAAGAATTTTTCTTTGTGTCCCTGTAAGAAAACTGTAAGTGCTAAATTCACCAAAATCTATACAGTTGGTGCAACTGTGACCTATAACATGTGTAAAAATTTTTTGCTCAGATTAATAAGGCGTTTAGACACTATCACACTTTTAAAAATTTGGCCTCATAGGCCATAATGATAAATAATTTTTCTTTTGTATCCCTGTAATAAAAACCATAACTTCTAGATTCTCTAAAATCTATACAGATTGAGTATCTGTGACCTATAATATGTGTATGATTTTTTTACTCAATTGAATGAGGCGCACTTTTAAAATTTTGGTCCCATATGCCATAATGATAAAGAATTTTTCTGTGCGTTCCTGTAAAAAAACTATAAGGGCTAGATTCATGAAAATTAATAGAGTTCGTGCTACGGTGACTTCCAGCATGCGTACCAACTTGCAGCTCATTCGAGCAAAGCGTTTAGACGATAGCGTGTTCACTCACACACACACACACATACATATAACATCGCAAAAATAGTGAAAATGGACTCAGGGGACCTCGAAACGTATAGAAATATCAAAATCTCAAATTCGTATTTTTGACATGACTGCAATACTTTCCTTACTATAGTGTTCGGAAAGTAAAAATTACATATAGGGGACAGGGGCAAGTTGAAGTATGGAGTAAGTTGAAACATGGAAACAAAAAATACAATTTTTAAGTTCTTATTCATTGCCAATAAAGGGAAGTACAGACACAGAAAACCGACTTTACAATGTAAAAAAAGATGTGTATGTAAACAACTGTCGATTTTATGAGGATAAAACTGTTTTTGAGTACTGTTTTTTACTGTGAGTAAAAATTCAAATTTTTAAGTGATGTTGCATTTTATGTAACAAAAATTGGTGAATGTTTCTGATTGATTCAGCGTTTATAGTGTATAGGTGCAGCTTGCTAATCATATGATTTGAAACGCCCACGAGCATAAGTACTGGTAGCTTAACATCTCGTGAAGTGAAAATTGTGGGCAGGGGCCAACTGAAACAAATATAGGGGAAGCTACTTGAAACACCTGTTTCAATTAATCTCATGCGCAATTTTTATTATTATTATTATTATTATTATTATTATTATTTTGTATACAGTCTTGTTTTCATCACCCTATATATGTTTTACATAATATAACAATATGCACATTTCAGATGTATCTTAGGTTATTACTTTCCGAACACTATAGAGAGGAAAGTATTGTAATCATGTCAAAAATCCGAATTTGAGATTTTGATGTTTCTATACGTTTCGAGGTTCCCTGAGTCCGTCTTCACTCTTTTTACGATGATATATGTATGTGTGTATGTGTGTGAGTGAACACGCTAGCGTCTAAACGCTTTGCTCGAATGAGCTGTAAGTTGGTAGTCACCGTAGCAAGAACCCTATCGATTTTGATTAATCTAGCACTTATAGTTTTTTTACAGGGACACAAAGAAAACTTGTTTATCATTATGGCCTATGGGACCAAAATCTTAAAAGTGCGATAGCATCTAAACGCTTTATTCAATTGAGCAAAACATTTATACACATATTATAGGTCACAGATACTCAGTCAGTATAGAATTTGGAGAATCTAGCACTTATAGTGTTTTTACAGGGACAAAAACAAAAATTCTTTAACTTTAGGGCCTATGGGACCAAATTTTTAAAAGTGCGATAGCATCTAAACGCCTGATTCAATTGAGCTGAAAATTTATATGAATATTATAAATCACTGTTGCGCTAACTATAAGAATTTTGGCGAATCTAGCATTTATAGGCTTTATCTACAAAACTGTTAATTACTCAATGTTCGGAAAGTCGAGTGGAGTCACTCCAGATTTTTTAATTTTATATTTATTTTATATTTATTTTGATGCTGACCTCTGTAATGTTAATGTAAAATGGGAAGTTTTAAACAAGCATTAATGTATTACACAATTGGGTCTCAAGCGTTTTGTACTACATAGAACAGGTACACATTGGCGATATAAAATAGACTATATCTAAATAAATCTTACAAACCCCATAGGTTTGTAACCTGGGTCTAAAACTAGACCATCTAGGGTATAATTAAAACTCTCTCTCATAGTTATTGACTGTGTTTTAGCAAAATGTAAAGATACCAATTACAAATGTATTAATTCAAACCACAGGCGACATGCATTCAAGAAAATATTCAGGAAAAGTATCAATTCGTATTTTAATTATGTAATAAAATGGAAATATTAGATACCTAGGGCAACAAAGGGGAATTATGAACTTCTACATGTTGTGTTTGTATGTATAGTCTATATACCGGGTGTCCATAAATCTGTGGACATTTTAATAATTCATTAAAAAAAAAAAAAAAAAAAATGAAAGAAAAAAATGAAAAAATTTGTCGAATTGAACGCAGTTTACAAAAAAAAAATCTTGTAAAGCGATTTTTTTTTTCTGAAATAATAATAATAATAATAATAATAATAATAATAATAATAATAATACTGATAGTTAAAATAGTTAGTTTTCGTGGATAAAGGGTGCTGTACGTGAGCAAATCATATATTTTCAAAAAAAAACTAGTATGTTGTGGCCACCACAAGACTTTCTTCTATATTTTCCTATACATATTCAATCAGTAACAATATTTAAAAAAAAAAAAAGATTTTTTTTTCCTTTTTTTTTTTTTTTTGTGAAAATTAATACATATTCAATCACTAACAATATTTAAAAAAAAAAAAAAAATAGAATTTTTTTTGAATATGAATAGTTTTATGAATAGATGAATAGAAAATATGAAGTTTTTTTTTTTTTTTTTTTTTTTGGTTAAAAGTAAAAAAAATCGATAACTTTGTTTTAAATTATCACAGATTTATAGTTCAACCATTCGTTTTAAAGGTATTGACGAGACCTTTCGAATGATACCCATCTTCAAAATTTACCCCCCCCCCGGGGGGGTACTTCCCCCCCCCAGGGGGGGAAGCGATGCCCCCCATGCACAAAATTTTTTTCCTAGTTACGTACTACTATTATCAATAATTCATATTAATTTTACAAACACAAGTGTAAAATAACTCTTATTATGCACATTAATACGAATTTTTGTCCTATGCTGCCATGTTAAAAATTTAGATAAAATGCTATCACAGCGCCACCTGTTGAGCTATTGATCCCCAAATATAATCAGCAACAGTTTATGTCGGGGACCAACTAAATACCAAGTTTGGTAAAATTTCGTTAAAAAAAAAAAAAAAAAAAAAAAGTATACGATTATTTTTCCAAGTTTTTTTTTTTTTTTGTTAAAAGTAAAAAAAAATCGATAACTTTGTTTTAAATTATCACAGATTTATGGTTCAACCATTCGTTTTAAAGGTATTGACGAGATCTTTCGAATGATACCCATCTTCAAAATTTAACCCCCCCGGGGGGGTACTTCCCCCCCAGGGGGGGAACCGATGCCCCCCCATGCACAATTTTTTTTTTCTAGTTAACTACTACTATCATCAATAATTCAAATTCATTTTACAATCACAAGTTTAAAATAACTCTCATTATGCCCATTTATACGGAATTTTGTCCTATGCTGCCATGTTAAAAATTTGCATAAAATGCGATTACAGCGCCACCTGTTGAGCTATTGATCCCCAAATCTAATGGGCACCAGTTCATGTCAGGGTGCAACTAAATACCAAGTTTGGTTAAATTTCATTTATATGTTCGTGAGATACAGCGTCCACAAAAAAATGATACAGACAGACAGACAGACAGACACACAGACAGACAGACAGACAGACAGACACACAGACAGACATTTTCTAAAAACTATCAATTCGTGTTCAGGACATCCCAAAACGTGTAGATCCGTCAAAAAACGGAGGTCGAAAATTTTCGCGAATCCAATACTTTCTCTATATTACATATAGAAGAAAGTAAAACAAAACTTTATTTATTTGCATGCAAACATTTACAAGCATATAACTCCTATTATATGTCTACGCCATCATCACAAATTACAATTTGCAAACGAGTTATAAACACCGATAACTGCAGCTTTATTCGGTGATTCTTAGCTAAAGTAAGACATCTTCATCAATAACGCTTTATCCACTAATTCAGCATCGCAATTAAACTTCATGCATGCACAAGTAGGAGGAAAAATAAGAAATAAGCTATTAATCATAAAATTGTACAATTTATGAGACTCGATGTTGCATATTTCTCGTTAGGCGTCTGTGCAGCGCTCTTTATTGACGACTTTTTTTTTTTTTTACCTCCCCCCCCCCCCCCCCAAAAAAAAAAAAATCTTTTGTGGGAATAATTTTTTCGCAAACCGCATTCTGTTCTACCAATTCTTCAATTTTTATTATTTTTTTAAAATGTCTACAGACTTACGATAAACCCGGTAAATTGCATCTTTGCTCTGTACAATGTTATTTCTGGATTTTGCGAATAAGTATTAGGTTAGTAAATGAAGCAATTCTTTAAAATTTATTGTATTTTAGTAAATTTTGTATGGTTTTTAAAATTTATTGTATTGATATAAGCATAAGTAGGTAAGAAAGGCCGGTTCTAGGTCAGGAGGGGGGGGCACTGGTGCACCGGCAAGTCGTGCGGGTGCCGCACCACCCCCTGAGGGGTCTAGATGGGTTGACATTGACCTTGAGACAACCTCTAACTTGATCGTGAAAGATGACGAGGGTATTAATGAAGAAAATTAATTAAAAAATTTAATGAGTGATTTATTGTAAAAGGTGACGATGGTTTTAAAGTGATGTTTGCGGTAGAATGAAAAAAGCAGGATATTGTTTGTGAGTCATTAGGAAATTAATTAGGAGGTTAATTAAGAGGTTAATTAAGAAATTAATTAAGAAAATAATTTAAAAATTGTGAAATAAATAAGAAATCGATTGAATTTAAGAATGTGGATAGAGTATGCAAGAAATAGAGTGGTCTGACGAGGCTTCGAACCCGGCACCTTGCAGTAAAAATATTTCCATAAGGCAGTAGTTTTCGAGTGCGAAACCACTAACCTATGGAAATATAGCCTGATGACTGTATCTTAAATATAAATATGAATTTTTCGATTGAATAACATTTAGTGTTCATGATGTTACCGTCCCGAGAGGAAGGGATTTTCGTGTTCTGCATTTATTTTGTGATGTGTGTTGTCTTTTCGATTCTTTATATTTTTTCTGAAGGTGGGAAGTTTAACGTTGATTTTATTTTAAATTTAAACGATACGGGAAATTTATCCTTTTCAATGTGATGTCTTCACATACGTGCTGCCATGGAGGAAACTTATCGAGACCCGAAAGCGGTTGCAAGTTTTGGAGGTGTAGATGCCTTACACCGTGCTGCCCGAGGCAAGTTATCAAAGAAAAAAATTCGAGAATGGTTACAAGGAATAGATGCATATTCACTTCACAAACCGATTCGAAAAAAATTCCCCACGAACCGTGTCATAGTATCCAGAATTGATCAACAGTGGCAAGCGGATTTAGCCGATCTGACGTCTCTTCAAAAGTTTAACGATGGTTTTCGCTACATTTTAACTTGTATAGATATCCTCTCAAAACGAGCGTGGGTGGTTCCTCTGAAATCTAAAAAAGGTGAAGAGATTGTGAAAGCTTTTAAAAAAATTTTCTCTGAACGAAAACCCAACTGTTTGAATACGGATGCAGGAAGGGAATTTTTGAATAACAAGTTTCAAAATTTTCTAAAAGAGGAAGGTGTGAAATTTTTCAGAACTTTTAACAACACGAAAGCGTCCGTAGTAGAACGATTTAACCGCACTTTAAAAACTAAAATGTGGAAATATTTTACCAGTCGTCGTACTTACCGCTACCTAGACGTGTTAGATCAATTACTTTATAGTTATAACCATACTTATCATTCGAGTATTAAAAGGGCGCCCGCCGAAGTAACTCCGGAAAATGAAAGCGACGTGTGGTTTACTCTGTACGGAGATATGGGGAATGAAAAGAGAAAGTCTTGCGTGTTTAAACCGGGAGATACGGTTCGAGTATCCAAACAAAAATTAACCTTTGAAAAAGGATACGAAACTAAAATCCCCTTTGGATTTTTTGAAAGCCCTTCAGACATTATTAAATGGATGAACTATCAAGACTTCAACGGTTGAATTCAGATAAGCTACAACAAACATACTAGAAAAGTGAAAATTGGATTAAAACCAACAGCTAGAATAAAGTTATTACCGGGACTTGCCGAAACTTTAGGCTTTTATCCGATCGAATTGGCTAACAATGAGGATCCTATACGCGATAGCCCTTTTAAATTCTTTGAAGGGATTAAAGAAGCTGACCCAAATTTCGATTTAAAATTACTTTACATATATTCGGATATAGCAGAACCTCAGATCGTTGGTCATATAGTATCCCCTTTACTTAGAGTAATTACTGTGAAAGGTAAAGATGGTGATATGATTCACGAAATGTTTGACAGACCACATTATGTACCTCTTTCAAGGAAAAACTTTCAAACAATTGAAACTGTTATAAGGACACACACAGGACGATTGGTGTCATTCGAGCGTGGACAGTTGATCGTGAAACTTCATTTTAGACAAAAGTACCTCTCATAATGTTCGTTCCTTACAAGTGTTGTGCGAAATCTTTTGAAGATTATTACATTCACCAGTCAGGTAGTGGTTTGAACTACTACCAAGGTTCTACCAAGGCCTTTCTTACCTACTTACCAAGACGAGGGTCTACAGCAATACCGTGAGTGAAAAGTTCATTCGTAGGTTTAGCCATAGTGTATAAAGACCCATTGTCTAATTCAATCACTGTAGAAGGTGTGTTTGGCTTTTTAAATTCAATTTTCCTTGGTACACCAAAACTGAGGGCTGCGATAGGGAAAGTATCATCCAGACTGAATTCGTTATCTTTATGTTGGGAAATGTAACTTTGTCCGTTCGGATACAGATTTAATAAAACATAGTTGTAGGCACATCCAACATGCTTTTCGACGATATTTCTAAGTTCCATCATGATTGGGATCCAAGGTTGGGCAACAATTTGAGCACCGCTGAATGCATACACCAGGCCCTCGTCGCCAAATGCTAACATTTTTCGTTTCGGCATAACATCTTTTCCCCAAATGTTGAAGGTGGGAGTGTAAAACGGTAAAGTTTTCAACTCGTTAAAATAGTCATCAGCTTTTTCTTTCTCGATAAAGTTAGGATAATAACTGACATTAAGACCGTTTTCATAAAAGTGGATACTCATTTTGAAATAAAGTTTAGCACGATGAAAAAATACAACTTACAAAAGCGAGAACAGGAGGCAGAATGGATGTTACCCCCTCAACTCGTGACGTCAAACCCACGCCCGCAATTGTTCAAAAATAACCAATGACCAACCTGTGACGTCAAACGCGGGAAATCAATAGTTGCCACACACCTTAAGACTGTTAAAGGTATGTCGTCTACCTGCACCTGGTACCTTCCAACCAACCTGTGAGGTCAACTGTGGGAACCCAATTGTTACCACATACCCTAAAGCTATTCAAGGAATGTCTTCACCCCCACCACCTGGCCCCTCTCGGGTCTTGTCCAAACTTGCACGTGTCTACATATTTTAATGAAAGAATGAGGAGACAGAAAATAATAAAAAATTAATTTTATTTAAGACTAATCCAAAATGGGTTTACATGGGATTGTTTTCGAACTTTAGGTGTTGACATAGGACGTGATAACAAATTTTTATTTTTAATGAAACTTTGAGGTACGTGCATTTCTTTGAGAACTTGTAACAATTCACCCTGTGCATTAATAGGTACTTTTTTGTTTGTAGAAAAAATTAAATGAAAAAAGTCTGCAATATTAGAGTTCTGAATTTTTTTATTTTTAAAAGACACTATTCCTTTTTCATTCCACTCTAGTTTGTGGGGGCTCGTCTTAAGAAATTCTAGTAATTTCAAAGCTTGTTTTTTCATTCTTGAAGGTACTAAAGTTAAAGGAAGTTGGTTATAGTCAATTTCTTGTTTGATATGTTCGAGATTCACAGTCTCTTGTGTTGTGGGTTCTTGTTTCGCAGAATCTTGTTTCACAGAATCTTGTTCGGGTTTTGCAGGTTGTTGCTCAACTTCTTCATCAGAACGTTGAATCCACGGTAGATTGTTTTCTTGTAAATTCATTTTTCTTTGCAATAATTCATAATAGCGTTGCACTTTTTCATAATCTGGTAAGGAACTGTTTAATATTTTTAACAAAGCTTTATCCAATTCACTTAGCTGCTTTTGAGAAGGTGTGTGTTTGTTCAACACCTCTTCAGGTACCAAAGCAAATTTTTTAGCGAATTCCATGGAAGAGTGTGCTGGTGGCTGATATGGCAGCGGGGATTAAAATGTTTAAAAATCCACCTTGTTGAACAATCAGTTTCTTTTTAGTGAATAAGGATCCTTTTTTCGTTCCAATCTTTCTAAGAGTCGATTTATATTTCGCCAACGATCGTTTCTGAGTAGTAGAAAGAGGCACGTTTCCTTTTAAAACATTCAACGTACACTCGCAGATAGCTTTAACAGTACGATTAGATAATTTTTTAAGAAAATGTCTCCGTAATTTATTGGGACATGAGTGAATCAATTCCAGGTCTCTAAGTTGTTCTCTTGACAAAGTCATGTTAGCAACTAACTCTTCACACACACTATTACTTTATTTATACTTGTATAAAAACTGAATTTGATTGGGTAGAATTTGTGTTCGCAATCTCATATCTTCATCCGTTTCATTTTTTAAATCGATAAACAAGTATGAGAAGGGTTTCTTTGTAGCATCTTCATACACTTCTTGAAAAAATTTAGATTTTTTAGGGTACAACTGTCTACTCAAATGCATAATTTGGCTCATGTCGCGACGATTTTTAAACAGAAAAATGTACTGAGCATTTAAAGACACTGTTCTAATTTCACTCCCTTTTTGAAAAAAATTTTGGGTTAAAAAAACAACACTTAGATTTAAATGGTGACTACCTTTCGTGAATAACGAAGTCAAACGTTTATCGTTACTGCATTCGGTCATTAAATCATCTATCACAAACAAAGTATTACCATTCAAATAATCTTTATAATTCGATGGGAAACCTTCTACAAAAGTTACATTAGGTATTTCATCATATAAAATTTGATAAATACCATAAAACCAAACCACTTTGTCGATGGTAGGATGAAACATTTGTTCTTTAAAATGTAACAAATCTCTCATAAAAAAAGACTTGCCACATCCCGTTGGACCGGCAAGAATCATAGTGAAAGGATGTTGTAGACGTGGAAACTCCATGATAAATGAACACAGACACAAAATGTATACAGTTTAAATAAGTGTTTATTGATAAAAATTAGCATACACACGAAATCTTTTGGCAACAAAATTATAGACTCGATGGTCGTTACAGATATTCTTGGTTACAAACATAGACAAAAATTCTTTCAGAGTTTTTCCTCTACATCTACAATATAAATAATAAACACAAAATTGGCCACAAACGGCAGTTATAGCACTCTGAAGCATCAGAGGATTATAGTTCACATGTGAAAATCGAGATGCAAAGTTCAAGATAGGTCCTTTAAAATAACCGGGGTCGTTTCCATACGAATCAAAGAATTCCACTTCATCATCAGATTGTATGAAAAAGGCTAACCAGTGGGTTCCGGGTTCAGACGAGTCATCTGTGTTACATACGAGGCAAGCTGGATAACGCACGACCATCTCGGGTAGATGATCACGTGGAAAAACATCTAAAAAATATTTTTTCGTAATTGTATCACTGGATAAAATATTCTTGATTTGCAGAGAATCCATTTTCATTAATTGGCAAAGTCACATAAAACGTGTCGGGACTTGGTAATTTCAATAATGTTTTCAAATTCTGCATACACAAACACAGAAATGGTGGATTGTAAAGCAGTGGAGAATTTTATCTCAATTCTAAAATTCCCTTGTTGTTGTAAGTTGAGGTGGGGACCGTCACACAAGTCAGGACTTAGATCGAAAGCATACAAAGTATGACCATTCACGAAATCTTCTCGTGAAATATAATTTCCAGCATCACGATTGAAACCAGAGAATAATCGATGATAAGCTCTTATATAGTTTTTATCCTCGAAATTCAATTCCAAAGGTTTGCTAGGAACAGGTTGACCGTCCATATACACACTTAAAAAGTTAACATTGTAGTGATGAAAGTAAAAAGGGTTTAAGTCATATTTACCACTCATGGCGGCATTATCTAACAATCCAATTATGACACGTTTTGGCATAGCACCCAAAAGAACATTATCTTGCATAAAAGACATGCTTCCAGCAGGTATTGTATAAGTCTTGCATAAAACTCGATCAATGGGGTATTTTGCAGAATTTTTTTCCAAAGCTTTAGCATGCCCTAATAAAACTCCGGGGTTCACTTTCACTTTTCGAATAAACAGCGAGGCATGTTCTAACACGACGTTATATTTCTTTTCTTGTCCAGCCACTTGCTTTGCCATTAAACAAAACTGGGGAGTGCTTCGAATCATTTTAATTTTCAAATCCACCATATTCAGTAAAAGTCGATTCTGTTGAAAAATGTCACAGTGTAAATATCGTGACAGATCATATCTAAAATTTTACTCGTCTTGGTGAGTTCATGTCTTTTTACCAATCCAGGGTTTTGGGGAGTAGCTTGTGTGGGATCGGATACAGTTAAATTTTCATCTTTGTAAAAACATTCACAGGTTAGTAAACTTTTTTTAGCATCTTCACCGAAATTCAACAAAGTTTCAATGTAGGCACGGTATGGATAGGTGTTACTCGAAGAAGATATTAATCTTTCGTTCAGACTCACATCGATTTGAGAAAACAATGCGTGAAAAAATAAATTAACAGGTGCAACAGGTTCTTTATCAGCCAGAGCGGTTCCGTCAGCATTCACAATTTTCACTTTTAGGTACATGTGCGAGGAGGATAAATCTATGTATTCTTCACCATTACCCGTAATGTTAAATTCCACAGGTCCCCCATCGCGAATATTCGCGAGAGGGTGAAATTCGACGAAATGCCCTTTTTCAATAGCTGTCTGTGTAGGTGGTATCAAAAACAAGTCCAGTTCAGATTTGACACAGGCAGGTGAATCTTTATGAATGAGACCCGACATGATTAAGCAAAAATATCGTGTGTCTTCGCTCTCTTCACTTTGGGACGAATGATGGTTTTATTAGATCGCTTTCTCTTTTTATAGCGTTGTCCTGAACCAATCATTGTTTTCATTTTTGTAGCAGCTTTGTCGGTTAAATTTTTTCCAGCTTCTTTCAACCGACGTTTAGCAACATTTTTTATATCTTCACCTCGTGACAGGTCGTTCAACACATCAACACCTGTATGAAACAATTGTTTACCAACCGCCTTCGCACCTGATTTAAAAAGGGGAACTGCAGCTCGAAAAAGAGATCGAAACAGTCCACCTAATCCATATCCTTTTTGTAATGTAGAACCTTGGTAGTAGTTCAAACCACTACCTGACTGGTGAATGTAATAATCTTCAAAAGATTTCGCACAACACTTGTAAGAAACGAACATTATGAGAGGTACTTTTGTCTAAAATGAAGTTTCACGATCAACTGTCCACGCTCGAATGACACCAATCGTCCTGTGTGTGTCCTTATAACAGTTTCAATTGTTTGAAAGTTTTTCCTTGAAAGAGGTACATAATGTGGTCTGTCAAACATTTCGTGAATCATATCACCATCTTTACCTTTCACAGTAATTACTCTAAGTAAAGGGGATACTATATGACCAACGATCTGAGGTTCTGCTATATCCGAATATATGTAAAGTAATTTTAAATCGAAATTTGGGTCAGCTTCTTTAATCCCTTCAAAGAATTTAAAAGGGCTATCGCGTATAGGATCCTCATTGTTAGCCAATTCGATCGGATAAAAGCCTAAAGTTTCGGCAAGTCCCGGTAATAACTTTATTCTAGCTGTTGGTTTTAATCCAATTTTCACTTTTCTAGTATGTTTGTTGTAGCTTATCTGAATTAAACCGTTGAAGTCTTGATAGTTCATCCATTTAATAATGTCTGAAGGGCTTTCAAAAAATCCAAAGGGGATTTTAGTTCTTTTCATCGTTCCAATACCTGCATCGTATTCGTATTCATTTCCTCCGTCAAATATATTACTCCACATATGTGGATAAATCAATTCCACAAGTCCGACCTCCCATTCACCTTTCAGATCAAGAGGGGAAGGTAATCTCGTAATAAAATGTGAAATTTTATTTTCTGGGTAAAATTTCAAAGAACTGTCGGAAGGTAGCGTCACGTAGAAAGACATGTTGGCGAATGATTCTCAAAAGAAATGTCGATTCAATTTATAAATGAAATAAATTAGAAGCCAGTATCCATTGGTCGAATTTAGAAGGATATCCTTTATATTTCACTTTATACTCTAATCGCCCTTTTCTCATTCGCTTTTTTAAGATTTTTTCGATAGCAAAGTTCTCTTTAGGTTGAACTTTTTGAAGTTCTTCTGCGTAAAATGTCCCTAAGATAGGTTCGTTCATCAAATCCTTGATCCGGTAGACGGGCGGTTCCCGTCGCACGCACTCGGTCACGACGAAGAGTTCTTCCGTCCAATTAGTTTCGTATCCTTTTTCAAAGGTTAATTTTTGTTTGGATACTCGAACCGTATCTCCCGGTTTAAACACGCAAGACTTTCTCTTTTCATTCCCCATATCTCCGTACAGAGTAAACCACACGTCGCTTTCATTTTCCGGAGTTACTTCGGCGGGCGCCCTTTTAATACTCGAATGATAAGTATGGTTATAACTATAAAGTAATTGATCTAACACGTCTAGGTAGCGGTAAGTACGACGACTGGTAAAATATTTCCACATTTTAGTTTTTAAAGTGCGGTTAAATCGTTCTACTACGGACGCTTTCGTGTTGTTAAAAGTTCTGAAAAATTTCACACCTTCCTCTTTTAGAAAATTTTGAAACTTGTTATTCAAAAATTCCCTTCCTGCATCCGTATTCAAACAGTTGGGTTTTCGTTCAGAGAAAATTTTTTTAAAAGCTTTCACAATCTCTTCACCTTTTTTAGATTTCAGAGGAACCACCCACGCTCGTTTTGAGAGGATATCTATACAAGTTAAAATGTAGCGAAAACCATCGTTAAACTTTTGAAGAGACGTCAGATCGGCTAAATCCGCTTGCCACTGTTGATCAATTCTGGATACTATGACACGGTTCGTGGGGAATTTTTTTCGAATCGGTTTGTGAAGTGAATATGCATCTATTCCTTGTAACCATTCTCGAATTTTTTTCTTTGATAACTTGCCTCGGGCAGCACGGTGTAAGGCATCTACACCTCCAAAACTTGCAACCGCTTTCGGGTCTCGATAAGTTTCCTCCATGGCAGCACGTATGTGAAGACATCACATTGAAAAGGATAAATTTCCCGTATCGTTTAAATTTAAAATAAAATCAACGTTAAACTTCCCACCTTCAGAAAAAATATAAAGAATCGAAAAGACAACACACATCACAAAATAAATGCAGAACACGAAAATCCCTTCCTCTCGGGACGGTAACATCATGAACACTAAATGTTATTCAATCGAAAAATTCATATTTATATTTAAGATACAGTCATCAGGCTATATTTCCATAGGTTAGTGGTTTCGCACTCGAAAACTACTGCCTTATGGAAATATTTTTACTGCAAGGTGCCGGGTTCGAAGCCTCGTCAGACCACTCTATTTCTTGCATACTCTATCCACATTCTTAAATTCAATCGATTTCTTATTTATTTCACAATTTTTAAATTATTTTCTTAATTAATTTCTTAATTAACCTCTTAATTAACCTCCTAATTAATTTCCTAATGACTCACAAACAATATCCTGCTTTTTTCATTCTACCGCAAACATCACTTTAAAACCATCGTCACCTTTTACAATAAATCACTCATTAAATTTTTTAATTAATTTTCTTCATTAATACCCTCGTCATCTTTCACGATCAAGTTGTAGTAGGTAAGAAAGGCCGGTTCTAGGTCAGGAGGGGGGTGCACTGGTGCACCGGCAAGTCGTGCGGGTGCCGCACCACCCCCTGAGGGGTCTAGATGGGTTGACATTGACCTTGAGACATCCTCTAACTTGATCGTGAAAGATGACGAGGGTATTAATGAAGAAAATTAATTAAAAAATTTAATGAGTGATTTATTGTAAAAGGTGACGATGGTTTTAAAGTGATGTTTGCGGTAGAATGAAAAAAGCAGGATATTGTTTGTGAGTCATTAGGAAATTAATTAGGGAGTTAATTAGGGAGTTAATTAAGAAATGAAT
The DNA here is from genome assembly GCA_963930645.1 of Salticus scenicus. NCBI lineage: Eukaryota > Metazoa > Arthropoda > Arachnida > Araneae > Salticidae > Salticus > Salticus scenicus. The sequence continues at coordinate 204,933,068 of OZ005653.1, read as the reverse complement.
TAAGAAATGAATTAAAAATTTAAAAAATTGAGGGATAAATAAGAAATCGATTGAATTTAAGGATGTGGATGTGGATAGAGTATGCAAGAAATAGAGTGGTCTGACTGGGGTTCGAACCCGACACCTTGCAGTAAAAATATTTCCATAAGACAGTAGTTTTCGCGTGTGTGTGTGAGTGATTTTTATAGTATATGTCTGCACTGTTCTTTTAAAACTATGAATGCTAGTGTCCGAAAAGAATTCAATCGTTTTAATGATATTAATTAGAGAATAATAATTAAGAAAAATATTAATTAAGCATCTTCTTGTAAAAAAACATCAAATATTTTCCGAAAAAAAAAAGGTAATGAAAGCAAAAATTAAGTAGAAAGAATGAAAGAAAGTTTAGAAACATAGATTTTGACTGAGATTCGAACCTGCTACCTTGCAGCAAAAAAAATATTTCAGTAGTTTTCGCATATGTGTGAGTGATTTTTCTATTATATGCCTATGCAGATCTTTTTTAACCTAAGAATACTATTGTCTGAAAATTAATCAACCATAAAAATGATATTAATTACAGAATAATAATTAAAATAAATAAATAAAAAATAATAATTAAAGATCTTGTAAATATTCACCAGATGTTTTTCGAAAAAAGACAATGCATGTGAAAATTAAACTGAAAGATGTTTAAAATCTCAAATGTGTAAGTGAAATTAGATTAGGATGAAGGACGAGAATTGTTTTTTTGATAGATAACTAAAAAAGAGTGATTAAAATTTCTTATTAATTACTTAATTGAAGAAAGTTTGTTAAAAAAATACTTTTCATCATAAAGATTTTTTAATTGTGAATATCTAGTATCCATTTTAAACTGTATATATTTTTTACTAAATAGAATAAAGATCGACTTAATTCGCCAATGGTGACGTCACAATGTTTTTAGGGAAGGAGGTGACCATCCCTTTAAGCATTTTCTTAGAATCGGGGGAGATGCTATTGTACATTCAATACAAGAAAGAGGAGGAAAAATACCAGTTTTGTCGCTACCTTTAACCGTGTTTAAATTTGATTATTGTTAGACGTTTTAAAAATATAAATTCATTTCTTTCTATCTTTAGAAGAATCTTATTGATTATTTGATATACAATATGGGAATATAATAACTTTTAATAATAGACATTTTCAGTAGATTTTTACAAATCGCTACAAAAAATTCATTACAACTTCAGAAAATCAAAAGTTTTTTAGATATAATTTGTAACTTTTTCGAATAATCCTTCACATATTAGACCACACCCTTACATTTCTTTAGTGTAAACCCGTGAAATTTTACCAATAAAATCAGAAATAGGGTCGTAAAAATAAGAATTTGGCATGATTTTAAATAAATTTTAGGATATATCTACAAAAAGTTTAGAGTATTTGGCGATAATTCGAATTTGGTGAGAAACACCTAGTATTAATTTCGAGTGGAGTAAAATTTTGTCACATGCTAACTTATTTTTGCGTGAGTGAAGACATCTGTTTTTTAACCTGAATTCAGTACTACATAAAAATTATTTTTTCAAGATGGATGTCAGAACAGATATTATTTTGTTAAATGCATTTACTCATATATTCAATAGATCACATCTACGCAAATCAGAACTAGGGATTATAAATCAGCTTAAATTTCGAATGAATGAATTTATCAATTCAGAAATTAGCAATCAACTTTATGAAAATGTTGATAGGTTATCTGATGAAAATTTTTATACCTGTTTAGATATTGTCTTAAAAGAAATGATAAAAAATGAAATTAATTGGGATAAAGTTGTAATTTACTTAGTATTTTCAAGTGAACTTATGGCAAAGCGCTTTAAGAGATCTGGAGACTTTATCATACTTTGGATAAAATTTTTTAATATCTTCCAGATATATTTAGGTAATTGGATTATTGATAATCAAGAATGGATAAAAGTCAAAGAAGTGAAAAAATCATTTTTTCAAAGAATGTGGAGTTTTATCACTCGATCATAATATGAAAATTGTAAAAATATTATCTGCTATGTTGAATTATGTTCAGTTCAATCTGTATAAGAACAATGTTTAAGAAAAATGTATGTAATGTGAAATTGAAAGAAAATAAAAAACTTTAAATGGGAATTTTGTTTAAGAAAAAATTATTTGAAGTAAAATTCATCTTTAAAAAATAAATAAATAAAAATAAAAATAAGTTGATCAATGTAAAAAAACTGAAAAATTCACTGTTTGAAAAGAAGTCTTAATAAGTTTAAGAAAATATCGTAACATATTGTATTATATTTTACATAAGAGAGTGAATCTATCATTTTTCAGAAGTTACTTTACTGCAAAAAAATAGCTGATGCCAAAAATTTCTCTACCTAAAACAGTTATACTTTAGATATAACTTTTTGGAATCTTCTTATCACTGTCATCGAACATATGTATATACTTAAAAAATTTTACAAAGTGGTATTTAATTATAAATTATCTTTAAATTTTCTAATACTCTTTAAAATATTGTAAGTATTTTTATTTCAAGTTTTGTATTATAGTACTAGAAATTTTGCAACATTCTTAAAATAATATAAGTTTTCGAACAGAGTGATAATTAGAAATTACCATTTTTTTAGTTTTTAACGTGATCTGGAATCGAATCTGACACCTCCCTAATGACAACGTTAGAATTTTTTTGTAATTCATTCACAACATTAGTTATATTAAACCATATTCCCTAAGAATTATTAAACAATTTATGTCAAATAAAGACTTCCCAACTACATTTTTTTACTACTTTTCACTACATTCTACAACTTTAACATAGTGAAATGTCCAACATCATATACTACCCTTCACACAATTTTTCTTTACAGATACCAAGTTTGTAAATAATGAAAGTTAACTTTGAAAAATTCAGAGTTGAAAAAATATTAATATATGTTTTATTAAATACATCCACCTCTACAGATGCATACTTAAGTTTTCTAAGTGTATTTAAACATACTTAAAAAATATTATAACCAAGTATTGTAGATTACAAATATATGTATACTTTAAAATTTTTACAATGCTTTTAGAAATTAAGATAACTTATTCTTGAATAAAAATATAAGAAACCCATTTTCACAATAACAAGATTGTAAATGTAAGATAAAATCACAAAATTAGAAACATAAGAGACTGCAAGTATTTAAAAAATTATGAAGTATGTAATTTTAATGTTTCGCATGTGTTAATAACGCATCTTATTTTACAAAGTACTAAGTTTTTTAAAATCATTTAGTTTGAACCTTTTCAGACTTATGCTTATAAACTGAAATACTTTGTGTAAAAAATTTTTCATTTACAAAAAATTTCAGTTTATAAGCATATGTCTGAAAAACTTCAAACTAAATGACTAAAAAACTTAGCACTTTGTAAAATAAGATGTGTTGTTAACACCAAAATTGTTGACTTCGTGATTTTTTCGAATACCTACAACCTCTTAAGCTGGTAATTTTGTGATTTTATCTTACATTTATAATCTTATTATTGTGAAAATAAGTTTCTTATATTTTTATTCAAGAACAAGTTATCTAAATTTCTAAAATACTTTGTACAAAAATATTTTAGTAAAAATAAGTTTCTTATATTTTTATTCTAAAAATAAGTTAGTTAATTTCTGAGATGATATTTTTTCTAAAATACTTTGTGTAAAAAATTTTACATTCACAAAAATTTCAGTTTATAAGTATAAGTTTGAAAAACTTCAAACTAAATGACTTTAAAAAAACTTAGTACTTTGTAAAATAAGACGCGTTATTAACACGTGTGAAACATTAAAATTCCATACTTCATGATTTTTCAAATACTTGCGGTCTCTTAAATTGGTAAGAATGAGATTTTACCTTACATTTTCATTCTTATCATTAGTAAAAATAAGTTTCTTATATTTTTATTCTAAAAATAAGTTAGTTAATTTCTGAGATGATATTTTTTCTAAAATACTTTGTGTAAAAAATTTTACATTCACAAAAATTTCAGTTTATAAGTATAAGTTTGAAAAAGTTCAAACTAAATGATTTTAAAAAACTTAGTACTTTGTAAAATAAGATGTGCTGTTTAACACCAAAATTGTTGACTTCATAATTTTTTTTCGAATACCTACAGTCTCTTATGCTGGTAATTTTGTGATTTTATCTTACATTTACAATCTTATTATTGTGAAAATGCGTTTCTTATATTTTTAGTGAATTTTTCAGTTTTTTACATTGATCAACTTATTTTTATTTTTATTTATTTATTTTTTAAAGATGAATTTTACTTCAAATAATTTTTTCTTAAACAAAATTCCCATTTAAAGTTCTTTATTTACTTTGAATTTCACATTACATACATACATTTTTCTTGAACATTGTTCTTTTACAGATTGAACTGAACATAATTCAACATAGCAGATAATATTTTTACAATTTTCATATTATGATCGAGTGATAAAACTCCACATTCTTTGAAAAAATGATTTTTTCACTTCTTTGACTTTTATACATTCTTGATTATCAATAATCCAACTACCTAAATACTTCTGGAAGATATTAAAAAATTTTATCCAAAGTATGATAAACTCTCCAGATCTCTTAAAGCGCTTTGAAGTTATTATATTCCCATATTGTATATCAAATAATCAATAAGATTCTTCTAAAGATAGAAAGAAATGAATTTATATTTTTAAAACGTCTAACAATAATCAAATTTAAACACGGTTAAAAGTAGCGACAAAACTGGTATTTTTCCTCCTCTTTCTTGTATTGAATGTACAATAGCATCTCCCCCGATTCTAAGAAAATGCTTAAAGGGATGGTCACCTTCTTCCCTAAAAACATTGTGACGTCACCATTGGCGAATTAAGTCGATCTTTATTATATTTAGTAAAAAATATATACAGTTTAAAATGGATGCTAGTTAGTATTCACAATTAAAAAAATCTTTATGATGAAAAGTATTTTTTTAACGAACTTTCTTCAATTAAGTAATTAATAAGAAATTTTAATCACTCTTTTTAGTTATCTTTCAAAAAACAATTCTCGTCTTTCATTCTAATTTAATTTCACTTATACATTTGAGATTTTAAACATCTTTTAACTTAATTTTCACATACATCATCTTTTTTCATAAAATATTAGCGAATTTTGCAAGATCTTCAATTATTATTTTTTAATTATTCTGTAATTAATATTATTTAAATGGTTGAGTCATTCTCAAACATTTGTATTCTTAGGTTTAAAAAGATCTGTGTAGGTATATTTCTAAAGAACAGTGGTTAAAGTACTTGTAAACTACTGTTTCCTCACTTCAAACAGGCGCCGGGTTCGAATCTCAGTCAGGTGTCTCTATTGCTACACTTTCTTTCATTATTTATACTTAATTTTTACTCTCCTTGTCATTTTTCATAAAATATTTGATGATTTTTTTTCAAGATCTTCAATTATTATTTTATTTTAAATATTATTCGGTAATTAATATTATTTAAACAATTGAATTATTTTCGAGCAATAACATTCATAGGTTTAAAAAAGATTTGTGCAGACATATAATAGGAAAATCGCACACACATACGCGGAAACTACTGAAATATTTTTTACAGCAAGGTGATGGGTTCGAATACCAGTCAGGACTCTATGTTTCTAAGCTTTCTTACATTCTTTCTACTTAATTTTTGCTTTCATTGTCTTTTTTTCGGAAAATATTTGATGATTTTTTACAAGAAGATCCTTAATTAATATTTTTCTTAATTATTATTCTCTAATTAATATCATTAAAACGATTGAATTCTTTTCGGACACTAGCATTCATAGTTTTAAAAGAACAGTGCAGACATATAATTGAAAAAACACTCCCACGCACGCGAAAACTACTGTCTTATGGAAATATTTTTACTGCAAGGTGCCGGGTTCGAGCCCCAGTCAGACCACTCTATTTCTTGCATACTCTATTCACATTCTTAAATTCAATCGATTTCTTATTTATTTCACAATTTTTAAATTATTTTCTTAATTAATTTCTTAATTAATTTCCTAATTAACCTCTTAATTAACCTCCTAATTAATTTCCTAATGACTCACAAACAATATCCTACTTTTACCTTATACCGCAAACATCGCTTTAAAACCAGCGTCACCTTTTACAATAAACCACTCATTAAATTTTTTAATTAATTTTCTTCATTAATACCCTCGTCATCTTTCACGTTTAAGTTAGAGGATGTCTCAAGGTCAATGTCAACCCATCTAGACCCCTCAGGGGGTGGCGCGACACCCGCACGACTTGCCGGTGCACCAGTGCACCCCCCTCCTGACCTAGAACCGGCCTTTCTTACCTACTAGCATATTTAGCAGATTCAGAACTACTTTTTTCTTAGGAAACCAAAATTATTTTCGTTGTCTAACAATTTGTTGTAGAGCGTATTCTTGTTCAAACACAAACAAGAATTACAAGCTGTTAGTCTTCTCTTTTTCTACTATCATTAAATGTTTTCCATTTATTGATTTAAATCATATAATACAAAAAAGCATTAAAATATATATATATATATATATTTTTTTTTTTTTTTTTTTTTTTGATGCATATTTTCAAAGCATACGTGTTTAATATATGATCTTGCTTTTTAAAATAAATATCGCTTGGTGTTCAAATTTATTAACAACTAACTGGCTTTGCCCGCTTCTCTGGTCACTATATTTCAAGGAAATCCTTTTTATAATAGTAAGTCTCATATTTTTTTATTCCTATATTTATCAATAAGCCTAAAACATTTGAACAATCGTCGACTGCTACAAACCAACTGTTACAAAAATAATTCATTTGTAAAACATAACTCTCGAAAGGCAACACTTTTAAAAATGAAAAATTGTTGTTCTAAGGGAAAAAAAAAGCTTGTATTTGTTATTCAGACAAATACAGTATTTATCTGTAAGTAGAAAAGCCTTCTCATACGTCTCTATATAATGGCAAAATATCACTGATTCACTCATTCATCTATGAAAGTCGAGTCGAAATCACCAAAGTTAAACACATGCCACTTGGACAGTTGGTTCTTTTCATGTCATAGGGGTCCATTATAAACGGCTTTAACAAAATTTACCCTTTAAGTGGTTGAAAGGGAAGTCGAAGTTTATTTTCCTTTTCACGGTGTCTCTTCAGTTGTTTCCATTAGAAGCTTGAAGTTTAGCAGAATGTTTTCTCTTAGACCCTAATTGAGGGAAAAGATAAGAATTAAAAAAATTTTGTTCTTAAGTAAGAGAAATATAGCATCTAATAGTTCTATACATTCTTCGCACGTGGAAAACAGCGGCGAGTCGTGAACCGAAAATAGGTGAATAGCTGAAAAATAAGATTTAAGTAATTTTAATGCATAAATTTTGTTAAGCGTAATTTTAACTAAAAATTGACTAAAATTACTCATTTTATTTAAATTTAATTTTATACTCTATAAATGAATACAATGTAATATACTATTAGGTGAAGTGCCTCTTCACCTATTTTTGGTCTTCGAGCCGCCACTGGTGGAAAATCGAAGTGGTTTTCAATAAAAACTTTAAATGTAGCAAAATGTTTCTTCTTTGGTCTTTATGCTGTCCTATTGGCAGGCCCTGATTATGCAATAGGCACGAGAAGCATGTGCCTCACTTGGGAAATTTTGAAAAGGCCCCAAATTTAACAAAATAAGGGTCCCGAATTGTGAGCTTTTTGTCTGAAAACATTGTCTGATTATAAAATGTCACAGTAGACCTGACTGCGCAGTTATCATTTCTAGATTATATGGAAAATATGTTAATGAAGCTTTTATATATTCAGTTACAATGGAATAATTTCATATATTGTGGTGAATGCAGGCTTTTCACCAGTTTACATTTTGGTGGTTATGTTAAAAGAATTTAATTGAGTACATTTTCCCCAATTCGGGGTCAGTGGGGGCCCCCAAATGGATTTGTGCTTCTGCTCAGTTAAAAGGTTAATCGGGTCCTTGCAGTGTTTTTCATAGAATTTTTCAATAGATTTGAACAAAGCTTGTCTTCGTCAGGAATCGAAATAAACTATCTCTGGACAATTTAAGTGAAAAATTAAAATCTTACAAAATTTAACCCTTAAGGGTGTGAAAGGGATGTCTATCACAACTACCTTTCTTCGCACGAGGAAAATCGCCATGGTTTCCATTAGAAGATCGAATCTTAATAAAATATCTTCTATAGACATTAATTAAGGTAAACTATAAGAATTTTCCAAAAATTTAGTCCTTAAGGGAGTGAAAAGGAGTGTCTAACAAACAGTTCTACCCGTTTTGCACACGTGGAAAATAGCAGTAATTTCCAATAAAAACTTCAAATTCATCAAAATGTTTCTTCGCAGGCCCTATATAAAGTAAATTATTAGAATCTTACGAAATTTAACCCTTAAGGGTGTAAAATGCCTGTCTGTCATTTCTACCCGTTCTTCGCACGAGGAAAATCGCAATTGTTTCCTGTAGAAGCATGAAATATAGAAAAATGTCTCCTCTTAGACCCTAACTAAGGCAAAATATAAGAATCGTCCGAAATTCAACACTTAAGGGATAAGATGGGATATCTAGCATTTCTACCAGTTCTTCGCATGGGGAATATTTCAGTGGTTTCCTGTAGAAGAGTAAAATTTAGAAAAACGTCTCCTTTTAGTCCCTAATTAAAACAAAATATAAGAATCGTCCGAAATTTAACACTTAAGCGAATAAGACGGAGGGACGAGGTCTAGCATTTCTACCCGTTCTTCACAATGGGAAAATCGCAATGGTTTCCATAGAATTCTTCAATAGATTTGAACAAAGCTTGTCTTCGTCAGGAATCGGAATAAACAATCTCTGGATAACAGGTCAAATTAATTAGCTTTGCTTTAAAATTTTATTTTTTAATTTTTCCCCATTGGAAAAAAGGGTTAGAACTGCTAGTTGTATTACAATTTAGAATTAAGATCACTATTTCTTACTACTTATTCTATATTGCTGTAAATAAAAGCCCCATACAATCATAGTAAAGCATAGCAGTTTTCTCTATTAAAATGCGCTTTTTCTATCGTATAACTTCTAAGAAATAACGTCATTTTCAAAGACGATAGTACTTAATTTCGGAGGTTTTGTGAAAGTGACGTCATTCTAACATGTTATATATTTCTTTTTAATCTAATTATATCAAAACACCAAGTCATTATTGTTCGTCGTCTAAATTATTCGTTACGTATTCGCAGAAAATTTTTAAGTCGCAGGCATGAAATTTTGACGAAAGTATAATATAATTTTAGAACGTTTTTTTAATCATTTCATCCCTTTTTAATTCCGAATTTTTATGATTGTGTACTTAGAAATAAAATATATACATTAGAAGCAACCTACATATCAAATTTAAAGTTTCTATCTGCAATAATATTCAAGAAATCATACAAAAATATGGTTTTAAAAGGGTATTTCCTCACCCCCTTCCATTGCGCATGCTCTAGAAATTTGAAATACTCACAGTATTTCAACAATGGTCATCATAAGCAGTAACTGTGTCAAGTTTGGTTCAAATCGGCCCAGTGGTTTGGGAGGATATATACAAACAATCGCTTTTATCTTGTACTATTAAGCGAGCAAGAATGTATATATATATATGTATATTTCACTGTTCTCGAAATCTGTCCAATGAAGGCTGTACGATTTATGGTGTAAACTACTTATTGTAGATAGAACACATGAAATTAACTTATTTTTTTCTCAGAAAAATTAGAATTATTTAATTATTTAAGAAATAAATACGAATTCTGGCAGTGACGCCATCACTTCGCTTGCGTTGGATTTTAAATTTTTAAAATTAGACATTTAAATTTCTAATTGTTGCAAAAATATTTTACGAGTTAATTTATTTTAACATAAAATGAAATATGCTTTCATACGAAAATTAAAAAATCTGGAGTGACTCCACTCGACTTTCCGAACATTGAGTAATTAACGGTTTTGTAGATAAAGTAAAAGGAGTTGTTAAATAAACAAAAGAGAAAATTATAATAGGGTGTTTGAGTATTTTTCTCCATGTAGTACACGATGTTTAATTTAACGCTATTATACTTTGAACCCATTGATCATAATGATAAAGAATTTTTTCGTTATGTCCCTGTAAAAACCTATAAATGTTAGATTCACGAAAATGCTTATAGTTTGTGCAACAGTGACTTAGAATATTTACATAAATTTTCAGCTCCATCGGATAACGCATTTAGACGATATCGCACTTTAAAATTTGAGCCTATATGCCACAATGATAAAGAAATTTGCATTGTATCCCTGTAAAAAGGACCATAAGTGCTAGATTTTCTAAAGTTCGTAAAGTCTGTGTGACGGTGACTTATAACATGTATATAAATATTCAGTTCATTTGAATAAGGCGTTTAATCGCTGTCGCACTTTAAATAATTTGAGCCTATAAACCATAATGATAAATAATTTTTATTTGTGTCCCTGTAAAACTCTGTAAGTGCTAGAGTCACCAAAATCTATACAGTTTGTGTGATGTGGGCCTAAAATATGTATATAAATTTTCCACTCAAACACATAATGCATTTAGAGGCTATCGAACTTTAAATAATTTACCCCATAAGCCGTAATGTTACAGAATTCTTTGTTGTGTCCCTGTAAAAAAAACTATAAATGCTAGATTCACCAAAACCAATACAGATTGTGAAACTGTGACCTATAATATGTGTATAAATTTTTTGCTCAATTGAATAAAGCGTTTAGACGCTATCGTACTTTTAAAAATTTGGTCCTATTGACCATAATGATAAAGAATATTTCTTTGTGTCCCTGTAAAAAAAACTGTAAGTGCTAGATTCACCGAAATCTATACAGTTCGTGCAACTGTGACCTATAAGATGTGTATAAATTTTTTGCTCAATTTAATAAGGCGTTTAAGCGCTATCGTACTTTAAAAATTCGTCCCCATAGGTCAGAATGATAGAGAATTTTTCTTGGTGTCCCTCTAAAAAAACTATAAGTGCTAAATTCACTAAAATCAATAGGGTTTGTGCTACGATGACTTACAACATACGTACCAACTTTCAGCTCATTCGAGCAAAGCGTTTAGACGCTAGCGTGTTCACTCACACTCATACACACACACATACATACATCATCGTAAAAATAGTGAAAACGGACTCAGGGAACCACAAAACGTATAGAAAAATCCGGATTTTTGACATGACTACAATACTTTCCTTATATATGTATGTTCGAAAAGTAAAAATTATTAAATATTAAATTTGCTCATGCATATGAAAAAAAATGACGTTTTTATAACTTTAAAATAAAATAATAATAAAAATAATTTAGCATGTTTCTTTCGAATTTTGCCCCATAACCTTTTTTAATATACCTCAATTTTAGATTTTATTTATTTATTTATTTATTTATTTATTATTTAGTTTCTTTCTTTCTTTTTCTTTTTTTTTTTTTTTTTTTTTTAATAGTATGTTTTTGGCACAGATAAATCGCGCTTGGCATGAAGGCTAATTGACGCCATTCGACGTCATGGTGACGATTTTTTTTTTTCTTTTTTATTTAACCTATAGAAGTCTTAGTTAGTCCACAAATAATGGAACATATTCAATCGTAGCACAGCTTTTTCCCACAAACAGTGGAATCTCCGCCTCGTTCTAGTCGTCCATTCAGCATTATATTAAAGAATTTTATTTATTCATAATCCTGGGTATTTTTTTTTTATTCTGATGCT